>BSBK01000234.1:2632500-2837500 GCA_027943335.1 Chamaecyparis obtusa
AATTAGATCCTGAACAATAAACTTTAAACATAAACATTTCTCAATATCATGACTAGGTTGACGATGGTATTGACAAAAAACTTTGGGACCTAAGGATTTGGATGTTTGTTTGGACGGGTCACTTAGTTTAAAGGGAGTAGTGTTGAAACAATAGCATTAATTAGTATCAACATCAAATTATACAAGACTTGGAAAGAGTTATAAATTTGTGTGAGAAGGTTTAAATATAGATGACAAGGAGCCACACCTTTGGATGTTTCTTCCACTTGTGCATCAACGTTGTTTCATAATTTTTTTTATCTTGATGAAGTCTCTAAGTTTTTGAGACTGTTGGAATGACTGTGATGTGGCCTCACTCTTATCAACCAGAGCCATTGGATGAGTGATCTCAAATTCAATCACTTGAAGCTGATAATTATGAAGCATAAAATAGCAAGCACGAGATAAGAATTTTGGGTATGTAAATGTTTAACTATACCAATGAATTCAGTCACTTTTTCTTTAACACATTGTTAACAATGCATCAAATCAGTCAAAGAAATCCTAGAACCAATATTGTTTTGATATTCTTGAATAAAAACATTAGAAATTTTTTCAAATGAATCAATGGAACAAGGAGGTAAAGAAAAATACCATCGCAAGGCCTTATCTCTAAATGTTCTAGTAAATAGTTTAGTCATGAGTTTATATGATCATGAGAGAAGTCACTACACAATATTTGAAATATCTTCACATGAGTCAAGGATTCACCTTTTGTAATGTATGTCTCAAAATGAGGTATTTCTATATATTGAGGGATAATGAATGAATGATGTCCAAGGACAAATGACTAGCAATGTCACAAGTGAAAATATTGATTTTGGATTGAATTATGGATGCGATTTTTTATTGCAAGGATGAAATAGTTTTATCAAGACTATTGATAGTGGATTTAGTGTAGAGATTGGTATGAGAAAAGTGTACAGGGTTTGGCACAATATGGGAAATGGAAGGAACATTGGAATACGAAAATGACACATTGTTGTAGGTAGGCATCGATGAAGGTTTTGAAATACATGGAACACTCGTAGGAGGAGGAATGATAGGATTAGGAATAATTCTAAGACTAACATGTGTAGGATTCACATTTGAAATAGATGTAGTTTTGAGAGGGGGAGTGTATGTAGAAACACTTGGTAAGGAAGTAGGAATAGGAATAGAATTCTTGACACTAGTGTTAGGTTGAGTTAAACCAAGATCTTGGGAACATTCTTTAATAGGTTTAACATTTTTATAAATAAGATAGGAAATAGCTTGCAACAAGTCAACACCATTCTCATAATTGTGAATCATCTTCCTCATTGTTTCTACTAAAGAGATTGCTTCCATATTAGAATGTTCTTGACCTAACCATTGGTCATTTTTATCAAAACATGGGAAAGTTTTTGCATTTTGGTAGGACACTCTTAAAGTTTCATCTTCATCATGAGAAGAGTGGGAAGAATGATTCTCAACAATAGTGTGAATGCCATTAGTAGACATGTTTGTTTCATCAAGATTCCTAGGAAACATAGAGGACTAAGGATCAAAGGAACACATAAGTATATAACTCCTCATAGGAATGCTATAAGTAGGACTCAATGTGATGACACTAATGCACAAGGAAAAGAAAGAAAAATATGTCTAACAAATGCAAATAAATAATGCATACCAAGGAGATCTAAACACCAAAAATCAAAATGGAAACATTATGAGTTGGGTTCACCAAAATGTAAAATATGGAAAAGTGGTTACAAACACAACATGAGATTTTAGAGTGGTTCTCTTGTGAAACACCTAACTAATTCTTTATTGCACAATTGGTAGGAAGATGACACACTACACTCAAGTAGGACTTAAGTGTTAAGAAGGTGCGATTATCCTTCATTTTTGCAAAAATGTGACCAAGAAATGTAAGATTGAGCACAAAATAGGAAAAATTGACAAGCTACATAATATATAGTCTTACATAAAATTGATAGCTCCATACATGTATCAAAAAAAGAAACTTGAGAACACCACTCCCGAATGATTTCAATTTGATGTTTTTTTATAGGGAAGAGGGTGGTTTGGGCATCCTATTCCTAGGAACAAGGCGGTATAGGCATCCTATTCCTTATGCTTTTAACTAAACTCAATTGCAGACTTCTCGTCAAATCCTATACTTTCTGGATACAAATCAATGTGAATGTCACTTGTTTCTATACACATAAAATGAGGAAAATATTGGGTGGAAAGGGATTTTCCTTAGTTAAACCCTAGTGTAGGAATCAACCTTGAAATAGAAATGCAATTGCATGAAAGGAAAGTTTATAAATTTAAAGTAAATAATTGATCTAATCTGTAAATGCATACACCTCCATAAACCGATATTATGATCATGATTTCTATGAAGATGGTTTTATGTTTCTTGAATGTGGTTGTATGTAGTCCTTGAGCCTTGGAATGTAGAAAAGGATCAAAGATGTCCTTCACAAATGCATAGATAATTGAATACTCCTCAAAGATATTCAATGTTGTTATGCTTTATTGACTCTTGCCTTGAAGAAAGGCTGGATGAATGCATTTAAATGGAATAAGGATATTCTTGCTTGATTGATGTCTCCTCTACTTGGCCAGCATGAGAGAGAATCTTACTAAAATAGAGAAGATTTCATTCAAAGAGGCTTGAAATGTTTGTTGAGAATTCTTGTATGCAAAATTGTAGGTGATCTCTTGAAATATTGATCATGGTTCATTCCAAAATGAGAAGAAGGTTGCTTTTATACCTCTCACAAAGTTTCAGGGCTCAAAACTTGAAGGATGCCAATGAGAATTTAGAAATCCCTCTAATTCAATAAGATGGGGCCCAAATTTTAATTTTGACAAATAAAATAAGAAAGAGGATGGTTTTGGTACCCTTTTTCCAAGAACAGGATGGTTTTGGCACCCTCTTCCCGAGATGAAAGTATTTTTGACACCCTCTTCTCGCTAACATAGAATGGAATTTAAATTGGGGTCAAGAATATGGAAACAAAGATAGAAATGTAGGAAGCATAGGGCTAAATCAAGCATAACATACACAAGATCTTGTAAAAACCATGGGGCCTAATTGACAATCTAATTAAAGATTATTATAATTTAGGACAATACGAGTGCCTATTCTCTTCTTGTTAGGTGACTGTATATTTTTGGCTTATGGTTGGTTGTTGGGTTCCTGATGCTTAATTGATAGCAACATTTTTCATATAGGGTTTTGGATCCCTTCAAAACTATTTGATTCGTAGTCAAAACTATTATCTTTGCATGTTTATGGTCAGTTACATTTGTTTGGGAATGATTGTTCCTGTACTCATCATTTGGGGGTTTTGGGGAATGAAGTTGATTCATGAAAGAAGTGGAGCTTTTCGATGTTTTTATTTGACAATTGCAATGGATTGAGAGTTTTAATTTCTTATCAATATATTTTTTTATTGTTTGAGAAGCTCAAGATAAGAGATTAGGCATGCAACCTTTTCACTTCTCATCTTAATCCTTTATTTCCCAAACTTGAATGTAGGGCTTCTTCTTTGTCCTTGCAATCATTATTTGTTCTTATGTATTAAAAGGAAATGAATTGGTTGTTTTTGTTTACATAATTCTAAGTTTGTTTACATTTTATGATCTGCTCTATAATAATTAGGGTCTTATATGAATCTAGTGAATTGCAATATTTATAGTGATTAGTGATATGACTATTGTCCTCTGTCACTTTCTTTTATCTGCCATGGTTAAATCCTTGATTCAAATGATGGCCTTGTAGAATGACCATTCCCATGTTTTTATTATTGTGTATGATGTGATGCATATTAGATATGCATAGTTCTGTTGATATGTTTGGTTTTTCTTATTTTTATTCATGTAGTGGCTTACCAATATTTGTTCATGCAATGTTGTTACTTATAAATTCAGTTCATAAGCTATAACATCAATGTATCTATTTTCCTCAACAATGAAATTTTTATTAACCTAACTTTGGTGATTGCAACAAATACATAGTTTTGGCACCCAATTTCAATCTAAATTATAGATGTCATGAAAGTATCAAACTTGTGGAAAACAAAAACCATTATAGAGGGCCAACATTTATAATGGATATATTAGATGATAACTGTTTTACTTGTTATATTAATCCAACGCGCCCCATCACTGGTATCGCAGGATGTAAGTTAATGTCAACCCCTTCTATCAAATTCAATATTTTTTTATGCTTGATTCAATTGATGATTCTTATAATTTACCATGTCCATATCGACATTTCTTAACCCTAACATTGCTACTCTCATGATTCCTTGTCCTGCACACTTGTTTCCATCTATATAATGCTCCTTCCATGTTGTGTCCCCTTGGCTGTATTCTTATGACAACTCTGTTATGTGCGTTAATGATTAATGTATCTCTTTTGTTGTAGTTAGTAATTAAAGAAATATATTTTAATATATTTACCTATGTCTATTTATGAGTTTTATATATACACATACATTGTATATGTAGATATTTAGTGTTTCATTTAAACTGTGTGAAGAAATAAGTCATTTTATTTAGTGTGTTCATAAATACATTAAAATTATTGAGATGAAAATGATATATTATCGTTTTAATTGTTTGAATGGTGAGGAAGGTATTTAACTCAAATTGAATTATGATCTATTATGATTGTATATAGTTTTGGAGGATACTTTTAAGTAAGTCTAACTAAGTTGTTCTGTTTAAGCCTTGAGATGTTCAAATATGCTTAGTTTTGAAATGTTGTAATTTATGTAATAGATTGGTAAAAGTAAATAACTGAATAATTGTGCTTGTGCAATAAAATTAAGTTATACCGTTGAATTCATTTCCTATGGATACTTCACAAATTTGATGTCATTACTTGAGCCATTCGGTGTTATGAAATCTATTTCCATGTTTTAGAATTTTGTGTTGTTGTATACTTCATATGTACATACTCTTACTCTTATGAGATTTACGATTGTATGTTTAAACTAAGGATGGGTATCTAGAATCCTCAAGGGAGAGTGGTTGTCAATGAGGGTTAGGGCCCTAAAGAGGTTGCTAGTGTAACCCATTAGCAAGTCTTTAAACAAGTGATAACCTAAATAATGAACCTAGAGGGAGGAGATTATTTACACTAAATAAGATACAATTGTTCCCCAACCATGGCCTTGAGTGCTTGTACAAACTAAGGATGGGATCATGAATGTCTGAACTTCCAAGGGGCATTGATATGGAAAATAGAATCTCCTTGTCTATACCAAAGGATTTTCAGTTCTGCATGAGCCATCTCTTTGAGTTATGCAATGACCCTCTCTCCTTTACATTCTCTGGTATCCAGTTTTGTGTACATTGAGTAGAGACCTATGATACTGTCCTATTTTGTCACATTTCTTTTGGATATTTGTAAGGTAGGAAAATTATTGTTCACTAATATGTGAGGACAAACTAGCGAAACTTAGGACCAATTTCCCTAAGGCCAATTACCTTAAGAAGGAAAACTAGGCACAAGGCTCAAGAGGACTCAAATGTTGAATGGGTGTAAGGCTTTTCCTTTACTTTTGTGGATTGAGATGATGAAATGAAAGATGTGTTGATAAAATGTAAGGGAGAGATTTTTTGATCACTCAAGACACACAATAACATGTCGACTGACTTTGATTGTAGATATGAATAAAGGAATGAGTCACTAACTTGTGCTATAAATCTAGGCCAAAAAGTATCTATACAGAGTGACATTGGATGTAGGGGGCAGCTCGAATCACCATTGTTCCTAAGAAGCACCCTTGCATTAGAAAAAAAAGAGCTAAAAATTATCTGGATCTAAAGAAAATAGTCAATAGGTCCCATTTCCAAATCTAAAGCTCTGCCACCTATAACTTGTAGAAAAAAAATAAGGGGAAATATAGGGTTGAAAGGGGTTTCCCTTAGTCAAACCCCTACATAAGAATTAAACTTGAAATTAAAATGAAATTTCATAAAGAAGTGCGTCTGTTGTTAGTAGCAAAGGCTTGGTAATACAATATACCTTGATGATTGTAAATGCATCTTGAAATGTGATAACAATTTTTTATGTAATTATATGACTCCACAAAGACCTAAAAGGACATCAAAAAGAACATGATTGCATGATGATTGAAAAAGGGTTACCACAAATTCTAAAGTAGAATGTTTGATTACTCCTTGAATGCCTGAATTATTGATAGATTGAGTACTTAATCATGGATTTCTTGATTGATTGAAGATTCCCAAAATGAGAAAGGTAGTTTACTTATATACCTTACCCTAGTCATTTTGGGGCTCAAAAATCAAAGAGGGATGACAAGAATTTGGAAGCATGCCCAAAATCAAATGATCATTCTTTGATTTAAATTTGTGTCCAATTTTCCTCGTAAGGGGTGACTTTAGATGTAGGAGAGGATTTAGGTTGTCCCTTGCACTTAAATTTGTCCTCTACATGGAAAAATTAACTCAACTTTTTGTCAAGGATTGTTTAAGATGGGGAGATTCTGGAAATGTAGGTGAAATTAGGGTGTGATAAATGGAAAAATGCAAAAGGCCACCTATAATTAAAGAGGGCCTATGTACACAAGAGAGGGTAAATTTAAAAGGGCACACCTATAATTAGGGGCCCACATACAAAAACTAAATGAGAGAAGGTATATATTTATTAGAATATTAATTAAAGGGTCCTAGAATGTATAGAGGAATTAGTACACTAAAATGGGTGCTAACTAAGGATCAAAATTGTAAGTGCTTAAAATTTAGAATGCTGCAATATTATTTTGTTCTTAGCCCTTATTTTTCCTTTTTAGCCTATGGTCTTATGGTTAGGTATATCAACATTGTAAAACCTTCAGTTCTAGTTCTCTTCTTCATACATTTAGTGCCAATATTTCAATGATTTATTATGTTGTTGTTCACGATAAGATTTGCAACCATAGTTGAAATTGTAATTGATATTTGGACTCTCCTCATAGAGATTGATGTAATACTATATAAGTTATTTTAGTGACTAGGTGAATCATGTTACTTGTCTTTATGTGGATGCATATCTTGATTCGATGAAAGATTAATGTAGGGACACTTCCTTGGTGTTTGAAAGTACTTATTTTCCATTGACCAATGTTTTGGAATTTCCTTGTTATGTAAGACAATCACTCTTGAATAATGGTAGTGACATAAGGAGACCTCATAGAACAGAGTTGGTCATATATTTATTTCTTCCACTTGTGCATGTTAATTATTCTAGTTATTATGTAATTCAATGTTATTATGTATTAAGATTTAAAAAATTTACTTTTATAAGATGTTGGATGTTAGTTCTCTAGGGTTACTAGTGGGGCATTACATCCTGGTATCAAAGCCCATTCTCATATATTGGGTACTCTAGTGTATTTGAGCCCAATATGTCGTCCTATGGCAAGAGATCATATATTCTATTATTTTATGTTTTCTCTCCTTATCATGGCCTTTGAAACATTGACTTATGATTGTTTATTTCCTTGTGACTAGGTAAGATGCCTAGAGGCTAAAGAAGAGGACAAGGATGAGGGAATGGATGAAGTAGTCATCATAGTACCTCACTAATCTCTCACCATGTGAATTATTAGGAGGATAAGTAGGAAAAGTAGCAACAGAGTTATTAGAGTGACTAGAGAAGATGATCAAAGGAAAGAGTAGAAGGATGATTTATGGGGTCCTTGGTCTGTCTTTTCCAAGAGATGCTTGACTATTTAGGACCTAGGTAAGAGAGATTATATTGGGAAGAGTCTTGCCAATCACTACACAAGGAGAGGGATAGGTCACATAACCCTCCCCACTCCAGAGTTCAACATGAGCAAGGTAGCGAGTCTCCCATAAGGAAAGATGTATCAATAATTGATTAGGATGCCATTCTAGATAGAAACATGAGATATATTCTTAGGTGTAGGACAACCACTTTTGATGTTGTTAGTAGTGGCACAAAAGTAGAGACATGGTTGATCACTTTAGATAGATGCTTTACTATGCAATCCTATGGTAGTAACATTAAGGCCAAATGTTACATCATGCACCTTAGAGGATTTACTTCTACTTGGTAGATATTCGAGGAATAAAAGATTCATGCTTTTGTACCTTGAGATATGTTCCTTGAGATATTTTGAGACCACTTCTTTTCAGATTAGTGGAAGAAGTGACAAGGAAATGAGTTTCATGATCTATGCCAGATGATCATGATAGTAAAGTAGTATAAGAACTATTTTTTTGAGCTTAAATCATATGCCATTATAGAAAATAATGAGGCCATAATTGCACAACACATTGTTTGGGGCCTCAATACCTGCATCAGTAGTGAAGTCTGGATTTTAGAACCTAATACCATGGAGGTTACAGTGGAGAAGGTGTGATTGGTAGAGGATAAGTAGATGAATGGATTTGGAGGGAAGACATGTCTTCAATTTGGTAGTGCCCCTCTAGCAAGATCTAGTGTTATAGATAACTAGTTGCATCTTCAACGACCATCTAGGAAATCTAATGCACATTTTAGAGGGGGACAATATTAGGAGAAGCAAAAGAATACCCAAGGAGTTTAGAGTGTTTTTGGTAATGGATCTCAATTAGTGAGGGATCACAATTGACATTGTAACAAGCGCAACTAGTCTAGCTAGCTTACTCCAAGTGAAATACAAATTTCTAGTAGAGGTAGTTTTCATCAATACACTACACCTTTAGAAATTGGAGGCTGTGACAAGGGAGGTTGTTACACATGTAGTCAACAAAGCCACATAGAAATTCAATGTGTCCAGAGAGTGACATTCATTTCTAGTCATAAGTAAGCTACTTTAGAACATATGACTGTAGATGCAAGTAGATCCCACATGGCATTTGAAAAGGTTAATGATTATTAGGTTGAGAATAAGGGCACCATTTTAGAAACATCTAGTATCCTATGTGGACACCATATTTCCATCTTGATCAACTCTAGTGCTTTTGATTCTTTCATATCTCCTCTTTTGGAGAAATGTGGACTTGTGGTAGAAAAATAAGCTAATAGTTGGCAATTTGAGTTTGCACCCAGTTCTAAGGTGGTTGTAGATTCCATTCTTTATGGTTGCATTCTAAACTTAGGTGCCTTCACCACCATGGTTGACCTTCATATTCTTCCTATGAGGTCTTATGGTGTAGTATAGGGTACATAGTGGTTGGATGCACACTAGGCTTGTATTGATTGCTGATATAAGATAGTGCAGTGTCTTGATGATTGTGGTGGAATAATCAAGTTGATAGGGGTCCAAATACCTATCTCCCTATGCATGATTTATGCTATGCATTTGAAGCAATGCATGCAGATGAGGTGTCAACTATTTGTAGTTTCAGTTAATGATCTAAATGAGGGTGAGAGTGGAGAGGTCTCTCTTGATGGTCACCCCATTCTTTTGGAATTTATTGTTGTGTTTCCAACTAAGACTCTAGGCATTCCTCCTAAGTGTGATATTGATTTTTATATTGATCTCATTCTTGGAGTAGAACCTTTTTTGAGTACCCTATCACATGACCACTTAGGAGTTGAGTTAACTTTGGTTGTAGTTGGAGGATTTTTTTGACTAAGGGGTTCATTTTTCTTAGTGTTTCCCTTTAGGGAGAACCAATCATCTTTGTTAAGAAAAAGGACACATCCCTTCATTGTGCATCAATTATTGATAGTTGAATAAGGTGATGGTGAACAACTGATATCCATTTTCAACGATAGATTACCTCTTTGATTAGATGAAAGGATCAAATGTGATCTCAAAAATAATCTCAAGTCAAGGTACCATCATCTTTGCATTCACGAAACAAAAATTCATCAAACTTTATTTCATACCCGATATACACATTATGAGTTAATACTTGTTCCATTGGAGTTAATAAAAACACTTTCAATTCTCATGAGTTTGATGAATGGATTATTTTGTACCTACCTTGATCATTTTGTCCTTGTATTTATTGATGACATTTTGGTGTATTCAAAAAATATAGAAGAGCATGAGGATCCATTGCATTATGTTTTGTAGTGCCTTTGCAATAGTCAACTCTATGAAAATGTGGCCAAGTGTTAGTTCTTCCAATCATAGCTTAGATATTCTAGACATGTTTTTTTAGAGGATATTGCATTTTATCCCTCTAAGATTTAGGCTATTGTGGATCGATCAACACCAACTAATATTTTAAAGGTCCATAGTTTTATGGGTTTGGTAAGTTAGTACTATTATTTTGTGAAGGATTCCTCAAGGATTCAATATCCTATCACTTTTCTTCAGTAATCTACCATCCTAAAAACTTAACACCCATAGTTGGATGCTCTATTAGGCCCTATTTTGATGATTTTGAGACCATACGTCTATTATGCTTGATTGCAACAACCTAATTATTCTTTTTCCCACATATTTTCCACCATCCTAACACTTGATTTAAATTTGGGTTAATTATCCTACGTATCGAATATTTGAAACAATCTATACCCAAGAACATAACATTTAAAATATTCTTTTCCTGCACTTTTTGGCCCAAATTTGGCCCATAGCCCTATGTCAGGGGTTTAGTGGGAAATTAGATATCGCGGTTAGCTTGGTTAATTTTTGAATCCCAAAATGATGGATTGATTATATAAACAACCTACCTATCCTCATTTTGATATCAATTACTATTCTCAAGTATTCATGATCAAGAAGTGTTCAAGCAATTGAGAGAAATAAAGGAACTGGATTCAAGATTTGAAGGTAGGCATCCAAGATCTAATTTCTTTGATTCATTCAAGTCGATTCCAATAAAATCTTCTCCAATTGAAGCAAATTTCTCTCCCATGATGCCCAAGTCGAAGAATTATAAATCAAGCAAGGTCATTCCTTCCATCTGCATACATCCTCCTTCATTGCAAGTAATTATCAAACATATCTACATTGAAGATCTAGGAGTGACGTTTATAGATCCATGCATTTGTGAGGGAATACTTGATTCATATTCTATATTCCAAGGTCAACTCCTTGGTTTCAAACATCTCAATGTGCATGAACAATTTCTACATCTGTCTATGAGGGTTTATGCAAGGTGAATCAAACAATTACCTTTTTTACATTCTTTCCTTAATGTAATTTCAATTCATTTTTAAGGTTGATTCCTAAACAATGGTTTTTACTGAGGGAAACCCCCTTTACCTAACCTTTTCCCCATTTTTGTGTGCAGGAACAAGTTATGGAGCTATCAGATCTTTTTTGGACAAATAAAAAATAGTTAGAGGATCCCAAAAAAAATTCAATCAAAAGTACCTAAAATAAAATGTTTGAAATGCCATATTCCTAGGTATAGAACATTTGTACCCTAAAACTTTAATCCATGTTCAAATTTTTGGATCTCGATTTAGGTCATTACAGGTTCTCTACAATTAGTTATCAGTCTGTTATTTCTAGTTTTGTCCTTACTTGTTTATTTGGTCATCTACATTGCATATTTCACCTTTTCCATTTTAAAATTACATATTTAGCAAAGGATCACTGCCCCATTCAACACTTAGGTCCTTACTTGATCCTATTAGGACATCTTCCTTCCAAATGTGCAATGTGGAAAAGGAGTAATTATCCCCCTTGCCTTTTCTTCCATTTTCATATTATTCATTTTGGTGAACCTAACTCATAACATTTTCATTCTGCTTTGGTGTCTAGATCTCCTTTGTATGCATTGCATTAATCAATATTTGCATTTGATCTTCATGTTTGATTTGATGGTTAGATGTTTCTTTTATTAAATGTGCAATTGTGCTTAGTTGATATGCATATCTCTATCAAAGTTCATATTTACATTAGACCTATATATATTTCATATTTTTGTCTATTATTGTTATTACATTGAGTCCTACCTATAACATTCTGGTTAGAAGTCGTAGACATATTGGTTCCATTGATCCCGAGTCCTCTTTCTTTCCTAGGAATCTTGATAAGACCAACATGCTTACTCATGGCATTCCTCCTATTTATGAAAACAACTCTTCCCACTCTTATCATGATGAAGATTAGAACTTACGAGTTTCTCCTATGCAAGTGCAAAATATTTCCTATGACTTTGAAAATTTTGAGCAATGATTAGGACAAGAGATCTCCAATCCTGAGGACATCTTTGTAGTAGAGGTTTTGAGGAAGATAATTCATAATGATGAACATGGTGTTAACATCTTGAATACTATCTCTCATCTCACTGATAAAAACTTCAAGCCTATTAAGGATTGTAGCCAATAACTTGAATTCATTCCACCTACGACTAGTGTTAAGACCTCCATTCCTATTCCTACCTCAGTAACTAGTGTATCCACCTATGCTCCACCTCTCATAATTACTTTCACTCAAAAAACTAATCCTACACTTGTTAGCATTCCTAATCCTATAATTCCTACTATCACTTCAAGTATTCCATGAGTTTCCTCACCTTCATCGTGCCCACTTATAATAGTGTTCCATTTCAATATTCTATTGATCCTTCCATTTCCCATAATGGTCTAGATCTTTCACATGTAACTCTTACCACTCTTTCTACTGAATCCAATATCGATAGCTCTGCTCAAATTGTTCCATCATTGCAACAACAAATTGTTTTCATGACTCAAACCAAGTTTAACATTCCTACTTGTGAAATTGCTAGTCCTTTGTCCTTAGACATCATACATGTCGTTATCCCTCAATTCATGTAAATTTATCATATAGAGACTTACAATGGTAAGGGTGATCCTTTACTCATGTTAAAACCTTCCAAACATTGTGTAGTGATTTCTCTTATGATCATAAGTACATGGCTAAACTGTTTACTAGAACCTTTCGAGATAAATTCTTGCAATGTTATTGTTCTTTGTCTTCTTATTCGATTGATTCTTTTCAAAAAAATCTAATGATTTCATCCAACAATTTCAAAACAACATTGGTTCTAAAGATTTATTTGACTTATTTGATGCATTGTAAACAAGGTGTTAAAGAAAAAGTGACTTTCATTGGTAGATTTAAGCATTTGCATGCTCATATTTCTTATCATGTGCTTGATATTAATGGATAACGTATTTTCATTTCTAGTTTACAAAAAGACATTATAGATAAGATATTTCTTTTTGAATTATCTTCCCTTACTCAATTATGTATAGTGCTTCATAATTATCATCTTCAAGTGAGTTAATTTGAGAGAACCACTCGAATATCTTTGGTTGATAAGAGTGATGTTGCATCCCAATCCTATCAAATGTTTCAAAAGCCTAAGAGCTTCATCAAGATCAATAATTTACCAAACAATATTGATGAGAAAGAGTTGCTTCTCTTATCTCATTTTATGATCATGCTGATAGTTAACAATTGAACATACATAATCTTCTCAATCCTGCTATATTTGAAAGTTCTAAACATGTGACTTGTTGCTTTAATCTTAATTCAGATGAACGGTATTCACACATCTTTCATTATTTACAAGATGATACTTTTCCTGAACCTCCTACAAGAAACACTAGAGATCAAATTCAAAAAGTTTTTCCACAATACATTATTCTTCCAATGTTCTTTATAGACGCCCTTACAATGGTCTTCTTCCACAATACCTTAACAAAACCAAGATCCTCTTGACCCTTGAAGAAATTCATACAGGTTCTTGCGGGGGGCATTTTGGTGGGAAATCTCTAGTTAACAAGTTACTTTGAATGAGATATTACTAGCGAACTATGGAACATGATTCTTTTTCTTTTGTGAAAAGATGTCCTCAATGTCAAACCTATAAAAACTTGATGCATGTTGTTGCTTATGATCTCTGATCTTAGGCAGCTTCATGGCCCTTTAATCTTTGGGGCTTGGACCTTATTAGGAAAATATCCCCTCCTTCTCAAGGACATACCTATATAATAACCACTATTGATTACTTTAGTAAATGGGTAGAGGTTGTTCATGTTTGTTCTACTACAACTGATGTCATATGTAATTTCCTTCTACAAAATATTATATCCCAATTTGATAGTCCTTCCACTATAGTGTCTGATAATGGTACTCTGTTTAAAAATATATGGAAGTGATGAAGTTCTTAGACAAAATAGTATAAAACAATATTTTTCTACTTCTTATTATCCTCAATCTAATGGTTAAGTTGAAGCATCTAATAAGATAATTGAGTGAATTCTTAGGAAAATTATAAATCAACATGCTAAGGACTAGAACACTTAGTTAACCTATGGTTTATGGGCTTATAGAACAAGTATTCATAGTGCTTTAGGAGAAACTCCTTATAACTTGGTTTGTGGCGGAGATGTGATTATGCCTTTGGAGTTGGAGATACCTTCGCTAAGGATTTATCTTAAGGGCTTGTTGGTTGACAGATTTGTCCTCGTTGAATTCTCAATAGAAAATAAACTCTAGTGCCTTTGGAGTTGGAAATACCTTCGCTAAGGATTTATCTTAAGGGCTTGTTGGTTGACAGATTTGTCCTCGCTGAATTCTCAATAGAAAATAAACTCTAGTGCCTTCTTTAGCAAGAAACAAATCAAACCAACAGTTGGATGAACCATTCATGGTTCAATCTCTGCATAAAGGCACAACTACCTATGTGATTTTCAATGAATCAATTTTCTAATAACTAACTCAAGAGAATACTTTTGACCATAAACTACTAAAGGCATTCCACATTCATTCATAAACATGATATGAACACAAACATATTATAATTACTTCTACAAAGTTCACAGAATTCACATGAAATCAAATAATGATCAGTAGATAACTCCATACATCCATTTCATATTTTTCATGCACAAGATTAGAATGAAGAAGTAAAATAAATACTATATCTGGAGATTCAATCCCAATAGAGATTAATTCAACAATATACAAACACACAGATTTGCAATAACGGTAAATATTATTTTATTCACAGATAAAACTCTCATCCTTTATCAACTATTCACACATATGTAATATATGTAAAAAATGAAAACATAATTGTATCAATTTTCTTTTTAAATTTCAAACCTTTCTATAGTCTAACTTTAAAGTATATATAGCCTCCAAGCTAATAGTTTTTGAACAAGAGTAAAAACTTAGCTCCACATAGGAGTGAACAGTTTTTCCATCAAACAGAGATAACCTAAAATAAGTAAAAGATAGGAAATCTATGATCTATTGCTAAAACTTCGATGCACGATCATGACAGGGACACGGTGGCAAAATCAACTGGCAGGTTAGGAGTTGGTGATATGAAACATACTTTTCATTCCTTTTTTCTAGGATTCATTGTGAAGACCATACCATTCTCCGGTGACCGCCAATGTATAGAACACATATGAAGACATATAAAAACCCTTGGACCCTGTAAATTAGATAAACCATCATGTAGCCTTTCAACAATCACTTGGGCCCAATCTAAATACTTTTGGTTGCTCAAGAGAACTTGAATGTAAAAGTACATCCAATCCTCCCAATAGAATGTGTGGGAATTTCTCTCGAGTTTGTTTAACAATATGACAATGTCCCTTAGTTCAGTTTTGAGGTTTTCTCTGGTCAAATGTCTAGGTAATCAATAACCACCCTTATGTTCTTTAAGGAGCCAATGCCTAGAAATTACACTCTTGTAAGTTTGCTTCTTTTATGAAAAGACAGAATATGACATACCAATTGACCAGTCTTCATAAGGCTCTCCCTCGGGAATTCCCATCGCAGCCATAATTTTCTCTCTATCAATGTTTACTAGGGTGCTTGCATCAATTTTTAGGATGTGTCTATTTTCGACATCATACCTATTCATGCATTTTACCACTGATTCAAGGCAAGGTGCTACATCAAGGAAGGCAACCGCTTCAATCAAACCACTCTGCAAAATTTTATCCATCATGGAATCTAGTCCAGGTTCTTCGCTCTTTCTAGAAATTCTCCTAGGTCATCCTAAGCTAAGCAGGTATCATCAAGCTTCGATAAATTACTGATCAGATAGGAAGTATGCCCTAGGTTTGGAAGGATTGGCCTCATGGTCATAATGTCAACAAAATACCTCAAACACTCCCACAAAAATATAAGAACTTATGGAAAAACAACTAATTTTACTTATGTTTCTCCTTCTTTAAACAACAACAATGGGGGAAGAGATCTTTAGAACTCACCTATTGCTTTCATCAATTTCCTACAATTCCCAAAAATGGAAAGTTCAAATTACCTTATTCGCCACTAGCCTTTTTCAACCCTCAATGACTTTCTGAATTAGGAATGAATTCATTACTCATACATGTAGAGGCAAAAAGATCTCGCTTAATGATTTCCATGCCTTGAAATCTTGTAAACATTGTGCAAATTAACTGTCGATTTGACATAAACTTGACACCTTAATTAATACATGTCACTTCTGCACGAAAGCTTATGTCCTTTCCATAAATAGAATTTCAAACCACAAAATACTCTCTCAACAAAAATGCATATATATATATATATATATATATATATATATATATATATATATATATTGTCTTCGATTTGTCTTTGTAATGTCTTTCTCATTTTGATTAAGATGTTACTTAATGGTATCGGCATATTTCTTAATTCTTGTCTTATGTTTCATATATATGCAATTAATTAAGAAAACATTTTGATTAAATCACATGTATATCATTTTAATATTTATAGCATTATGTTCTAAATCAATCATAAAGACATTAAAATTAGATATACATTCATCATCATGTTTGCAATCATTTTGACCATGAACAAAAACTAAAAATCATGGCATTAAAGTAATTCCAAGCATGTAGAACATCAGAGCTCATATATATAAGCATAACATAATAATATAGTCATAATTGTTCAAAATGTGATCTATAATCCAAATACAAACATAAATGTATCAAATCAATTTTCATCTACAAGGTAGTGACTCCTTGAACACTCTATCTCACTCCATCTCATTCATTGTGTGATGGAGTCGCACTTGCTCCTCCCTCCCCATCTCCATCTCTATTTGTATAGGTGCAAATATGTCCTTGTGCCACCTGACATATTGTTGTGATCCATAAGTAATATATGATGATGATGGGATCCAATATGCTACTAAGACGATTTCCCTAACAAAATGACTCACAAACTTATGCCACAAGGTGGTACCAACTGCAATATTTTTAAATCATTATAATAATATATACATCATGAAATACTTATGTGTGTGTGTGTGTGTGCATGCTTAATTCAAATTTCATACCAAGATCTCCCTGCTAGTACTTGGGATCGAAAACCATTGGAGCTTGTGGTGATGTACCTCAAGATGTTGTTGGACACATGAGGCTACTAGTATCTCCTCACCCTCAAATCATAAATCCCCTCAGGGGTGGTCACTTTGATGAGGCTCTCTATGGTCATCTCCTTAAGGGATTGGAATCCATTTCCTCCACCTCCTTCTCTTAGCTCCTCCCTGGTCACCTCGTATAGCCACATCCTTAGCCTCGACTCTGGGCTTCTCATCACCCTCCTCATTTTCCTCCTCAACATGCTCCTCATCTTCGACTACTTGTATCACCATTCTAGTGCATGGCCTTAGATCTCTCATCAGGTAGTCCATTGGAAAGATAAGCCTAACTCCATATACACTGGTATACCTAAGGTACTCCCTTAGTACACTTTCATCCTCTACACTATTTGACACATCGATGTCTCATCCATCTTGTGTTGATAAGTATGTGTCTTGTATCTCATTTAGAGTACATGTTCTTGGTTGACCCTCAAGCCTTAATATATAGTGATGTAAATGTGATTATATGGCACTACTCTAGGAACACCTTGTCAAAATCTGACTTGCCTCTTCACTCTATCAAAAAAAAAGGCACCATGATATAGCCATGTCTCCCCTCCAACCACCTATCTCTCTACATGCATCTCATTTGTCTATGGGTGTTGGTCGATTATGGCATCTGTCGATACAATCTCCATACAATATTGGTTTCCAACAATTGATCAAGGGTGACTCTCTAATATAACAAATCTCCCCACTGCTAAATACTCCTAACTAGATAAGAAAACGTAGGAAGACCTGAAGGACATGCCTCAATAGAATATATGACAGGTTGGGTACATGTGATGTGCTCAAACATCTAGACTTGTAGCAGTGTACACATTGTAAGGCTCTTCTATTGTTAGCGGACATATCTATGTATCTCATAATACAAGTGAGAAAGCATACTTCTCCCCCAAGAGATGACAATAGGCCGCTCCTCCATGCTCCGTACAACATGTGCCAATACTACAAGAAAAGTAGTCCCTCTGCAATCAAGATTAACTATCATGTAAATGGTACACATCATCACCTTCCTCACCATAGGGACATCCTCTACCACATATAACAATGCCTCTAGATTCATCTGATGACTGTGATCGTGAGGATGCACATGCCTTAGATAAACTGCTCATATGTGACTATCTTTGTATTTGAGCGTAAAGTGGCATACCTAATTGTCCTCCCTTGGATGGGTAGTCGCATAATCTAGTTCATGTCCTCCAATGTGATAGTCATCTCTCCTATACATAAGTGGAAAGTAGAGTTGTTATCTCTATTTGAGCATTAAGTATTGTCATTAGTATCAAAGAAGATCAGTCGGTAAAAGGAAGAACTACAAGCTATCTATGCTAGTCGGTTAACTATATAAGCCTTCATACTGAGTAGTCACAAGGCAATATCGAGAACTAAAAGGAAACAATTTTAACCAAGCACCGGAGCAATATTACCAAGCATCAGTGTATACCGATACCATGCGTCAGTAAACACCGAGTAGACTGGATACCAAGCACCAGTGTATTCACCGAACATTATTGATAGTGTTTACCGAGCAATCTAAGAAATGACATAGTCATCCATTTTGGCACATTTATCTATGTAAACGGTTATAACAGAATCACAAAATGTTTTACCAAGATCGAGGATCATTTATTGTAGATGTTTTACAATGAGAGTTTCTACTCACCTGGCTCTATAGTGCTAGTAATGCTCCCCTAAACCAAGCATAATGTATATTGCCTTTTTCATATAATTCATAAAACGAGTGTTCTTTATCACCAAAAAAAAAAAAGGTGTCTTTTAGGTGAAGTAATATTCCTCATCTAAAGCTTTCTTTAAAAAAGAAAGACATTACAAGAAAGGGAAAATTTGTACATGGAAAAAGAAAAGGCATACATATATATATATATATATACAATGCATGTATGTAAAAGAGAAGTGTGTGTCTGCAAATGTTTCACTTACAAGAATAAACATAATTGCAATAACTTACATGCAATAATGACCTTTTTTAGTTTAAGATATATTAAGAAATAACACGATGCAAAAATATATATGCAATCCACAAACCTAAAAGAGAAGGCAAGAGGTGCAAATGTTTCATTAACATTAATTGTCTATTTTATATATTCAAGATCTCAATTTTCAGGGTAGAGATAACATGATTGTAATTGGGCATGTTGTCCCTTATTTACATATACATAAATTTTAAATTCTAAACATTCGCCACCACTTGCTATGGCATTCTTGAGTAGAAGTGGGCTTTATCAATCAAATCAATAGCAATGGACCTATCCTGAGCATATTGTATTAGATATGTAGAGCTATCCACTTTTTGACGCTCCTTCATGTTCTTGGCTAATAGGCAACAGTGGAACAGGTTGTTGGAGAGAATTAGAAGGCAAACCCGTGGCCTCCACATTCTTCACCTTCCATCCTTCTACGTGACCTCTCCAAACATCTATCATCACATTGTACTCTTTAGTTAATTCAGAAAGAATCTTTGTGTTGGCAGCAAGGGTTGCCTCCAGATTGGCAATGATCGACTGTTCATGCAATTTCACATTATGCTCCACATTCTTCTCGTTCACCTCTACAAACAACTTGTCCAACTCAATGTATTTCTTCTACAAGTCTGCAATTTGCAACAAAAGGCATTTGTTATCTGCTTTAGAAGCCTCCAAGTTTTGCAATAGCACACTAATATGATTGCACTGAAGCTGAATATGACTTTAAGTAAGGTTCTCTACTAAGGTCTTCAAAGTATTAGTCTTGTGGTGGTCGTATGTGCCTGCATTCTTTCAACTATTGCCCGCCCCCACCAGGCCACTTGCATGTGACAGATAGACCCAACAATAGTACTTCCATTGAAGACTATCCTTCCCTCTAACACTAAGCGAATGTGTTGTTGGCCCTTGCACGCTTTCGTGAGCTATTAGACATTGACAATCCTAAACTTGTATTGATAGAAATATCCGTGGTAGAATGTTGGGCACCCTTCTGCTATCTGCAGACATCTTTCTAACTACCCATCCCTGCATCCAAACAGTACAATTATGTTTTCTTTGGCAGGAGCCAACTTTATTAGGACTTGCAAAAATTGCCATAGTATCAATTTCCATATATAAGGAGCGAGGAGATGAGGACAGATAAGTTCTTTATACCTCTAAATATTATCAATGTTCAAGAGTGGGGACCGATGCGGGAAGCAAGATCACGTCTACTGCCACGAATATCAAGTAAACAAAAAAGGTGGTGTGTAGTTTGTTCTGCCCAATCTGCAACAAAATCCACGCAAAAGGAAGCATTCACACTTCTTTCTCAAATGGAAAAGAGGGGACATCTTCGTAATGTGATTACATATAATACATTAATACGTGCATCCTGTACAATAACAGGCATGAACATGGTAGGAAAGATGTTAGAGAAAATCGCGACAAGGGATTTCAAACCTATTGAAGTGACATACAACAAAGGTTTCCCTTGGGTTGCCATAGTAGTAGCCTTTGGATGCCCCTGTGTTGCCATGGTAATAGCCTTGTGAATGGATTACTTGTTTAACAATGTGAGAAAGAGGACTGCATGTGTGTATTTAAACATTAGGTAGATATGCAAGGGAAGGTCAAGGGAGGTGTGTTTGGTTTCTTACAAGATGCTATTTTTATCCATCGGAAATCATAAAATATACGAATAGTAATACTCTTAGTTGTCGGATTCACCTGTACAGGCCCGGATCTAGGTCTGGATTCGGGTCCGATTCATGACAAATCCGAGCAGGGTCCTTGCAAAAGCCTGTGGATCCATCATGGACCCGAGAGGATCCAAGCAGATCCAAGAGAATCTCGTGCGAATCCTCAAGGACCCGCCGGTGTAAGAGGCATAAAAGGTCAAACAATGACTTTTAAAACACATTTTTATATATTTTTTTTGCTTCTAACCCTAAAACAACCTCTTTTATGAGTCTTCAAACACATTCTATTTCTCATTGTGCTCTCTATTATTCTCTCTCATTTTGCTCTCTCATTCATGCAAGATTGAAGTGAGGTGGTTGTATTCGAAGGAGCTCGATTGTGGAGTGGCAAACACCTTCCAAGAAGCACTATTCAGTCTATTTGAGTGATTAAGGTATGCATTTGAACCATATTCTCTAATTTTTTTATAAGTTTTGAAGTTTTCTTTTTTCATTTTTGTTATAGATTGCAACAATGAGTAGTCAAGGCTCAGTAGGTGGGGAGGGATCTCAAAGATTTAAAATTGATAAAGGGTCTCCTTTATGGAGACTGATGCAGGAGCATCCTGAGTGTAAGAGCAATCTTGCATCACCCAAAAATATTTCTGTTTTTATATTCAATAAGGGTTATTTTGTGCAGAGCTGCTATTTATGGAAAGTTACTATTTTTGGTAATTTTCTTATGTGCTCAGAATGATTTGATTTCTTTTTTGGAGGTTCATTTTGGTCATATAAGTCTGCCAGTAAAGTTTCATTGTCAGATCAAGTGTATATTGGAAAATATTGAAGATTTTCGGTATTGGCAGCAGGGTACAGAAACTTTGAACTCAGTTTTGAAAGCTTTAGAGGCCCCGGATGAGGTCGAAAATTTGGGTGACGGGCGCTTGCGCGGTTCAATCCTGTAGAGCGCTTCGTGGCATTTCCGAAATGGGGTTATAATAGCCGATCGGGTCAACTGGTGATGACTTATGGTCTTCGGAAGTTGGGCCACCTGAAATGGCGAAAAATAATTTTCTTCAAAATTTCTGTTCGGGTTTCAAAGGTTATCTTGAGCCGACTATGATGTAATGAAATGTAAAATAAATTAATTCTAAGTTTGGTCGGCCTTATTGGCTAAAATTCTGGAACCTTCCCAGGCGGTGAAAAATTGCCTATATAAGGAAGGCTGTATTATTGTCTTAGGCAGTTCAGAATAGTTCTGGGTAATAGTTCGAGGCTTTGTCCTACAGAATATTGTAAGGGAATGCCCATGTGGCTTTGCATATTGTAATTCTGAAAGTTTGTAATTCCACATTTGTGGAGATAATAAGAAGCCAATTTTCTATTCTTGCATATTGTTGTTGTTTCTCTATTTCTGTTATGTGTTTGTGATATTAAGGGGAGCACCCTTCATCAGGTGGTATCAGAGCAGGAGTTCTTGAGTGTGTAAATAGATCGCCGACTGTGAGGCAGTTTGCACCAGGACCGTGGCTAGGGTTTCAGCGCACATCGCGAAAATGCCTCCACGAAGGGAACGTGGCGGAAGAGCTGGTGTCGTAACACCTGAGGTTAGAGAGCTGCAGAGACAAGTGCGAGCATTGCAAGAAGAGATTCGCAGAGGAATGAATCTTAATGTCAGAGACGAAAGCGAGGATGAAGCCGAAGAAGAATATCAAGAAGGAGAAATTGAAATTGTGAACCAGGAGGAAGAAAGACTTTTTCGGGCGATTTCCAAGATTGGGAAAAGACCTAAGATTGAGGTTCCTACATTTTCTGGAAATCTTAACCCAGAGGAATTGATCGACTGGATCAATGAATGTGAAGAATATTTTGAGTATGAAGATGTTGAGGATCCTGATAGGGTCAAATTTGCGAAGGCCAGACTGAAAGGTCATGCGAAGATATGGTGGCAAGAGATTCAGTTGGAGCGAAATAGAAGGGGAAAGGAGAAAATCACGAGATGGGATCGGATGGTGGATAAATTGAAGCGACAGTTCATTCTTGTTGATTATGAGCTTGACCTACTGAAGAAAATGCAGAGTTTGAAGCAAGCAGGAAGATCTGTTCAGGAGTATACAGAGGAGTTCTATCGACTTCTCATCAGAACAGGCCATGCAGAAGCTGATAAGGAGAAAGTTGCCCGATACCTTAATGGGTTAAGGCCAAGCATTCAGGAGGAGCTGAATCTGGTTCGAATGAACAGTATTGAGGAGGCATACCAATTTGCCCTAAAAGTAGAGGAAAAGCTGAACAAGAAGTTCGAGAGCAGACAAAATGGAAGAGGTCGCGGTGGACGATCTGGTGGACGGTCATATGGTGGCCGAAATGAAAATCTGAAAAAGAAGGATGAGGCCAGTAGCAGTCAGAATCAGCGTGGAAATAATTCCAATCGCTTCCAGGATCAGAATAATAGATATCAGAGAGGAAGAGGAAGAGGACAAGGATCTGGAAGAGGAGGCTTCCGTAGAACATGTTTTCACTGTGGAGAAGAAGGTCATAGGGCATTTGAATGTCCTCAGCGCCAAGGCAGAACAGACAGGAGAAATGAAGGCCAGGCCAGAGTTGCACATGTAGATGAAGATGTCAGATCATCAAATTCTGAAGATGCTGAAAGAGGAGAAACGTTGATTAACAGAAGAGTCCTGTTGAGTGGTGAGAATGAACCTGAGCAAAGGAGGAGCCTGTTTCGCACCAGGTGCAAGTGTGAAGGTAAATGTTGTGATGTGATTATTGATAGCGGAAGCACTGACAATTTGGTGTCAGAAGAGATGGTGACAAAGTTGAAACTCAAGAGACAGAAACACCCACATCCATACCGGATTGCTTGGGTACAGGATGACCACAAGGTCATGGTCAATGAACAATGCCTAGTGAAGTTCAAGATCGGCGGGTACCAAGATGAGGTACTATGTGATATCATCTCTATGGATGCATGTCATATGTTATTGGGTAGACCGTGGCAGTTTGACAGATGTGCTGTACACGATGGTCGTGCGAATACCTATTCCCTGACAAAGGATGGAGTGCGACATAAGCTAAAGCCATTGAAGGAGACCGAAGAAAATGTATGTGGTAATGCAAGAATAACATTTGTTGATGGAAGAAAATTCCTAGATGGTATGAGGCATGAGCATGTATGTTTTGCTTTAATTCCAAAAGCTGGTAAAGAGGAAGTAGAAGATGTTCCTGTAGAAGTTGCAGATTTGTTGAATGAGTTTCAGGATATTGTATCCGATAACGTGCCTGATGGATTACCACCAGTCAGGAAGATCAGTCATCAGATGGACTTGATCCCAGGAGCGAGTTTGCCGAATAAGGCAGCACACAGAATGACACCTGCAGAAAGTGAGGAGTTGAACAGACAAGTGCATGAACTGTTACAGAAAGGATTGATTCGAGAGAGTCTGAGTCCCTGTGCTGTACCAGCGGTATTAGCACCAAAGAAGAATGGAGAATGGAGGATGTGTACAGACTCTAGGGCAATAAACAAGATCACGATCAAGTACAGGTTTCCATTGCCACGAATGGATGATATGATGGACTGTTTGAGTGGAGCTGTGTATTTTTCAAAGATAGATCTGAAGAGTGGATATCATCAGATTCGGATCAGAGAAGGAGATGAATGGAAGACTGCATTCAAGACAAAGGAAGGACTATATGAGTGGTTAGTCATGCCTTTTGGGCTAACCAATGCACCGAGCACTTTCATGCGGCTCATGAACGAGGTTCTGAAAGAATTTTTGGGTAAGTTTGTCATTGTTTACCTAGATGATATTTTGATTTTTAGCAAGACATTGGAGGAACATATGAAGCATATTCGTATGGTGTTTGAGAAGTTGAGGGAAGAGAAATTGTTGATTAATTTGAAGAAGTGCAGTTTTGTGAAGAAAGAGTTAGTGTATTTGGGATTTGTAGTTTCAGCAGAAGGTCTAAAAATGGACCCAAAGAAGGTACATGCTATCCTTGAATGGCCTACTCCAAGAAGTGCTACTGAGATAAGATCTTTTCATGGTCTAGCTAGCTTTTACAGAAAGTTTATCAGAAATTTTAGCAGTATTTGTGGACCCTTGACTGAAACAATGAGAGGGGATAGAAAAGAGTTTAAGTGGACTAATGGGGCAGAAAAGGGTTTTCAATTGTTGAAACAAAAAGTTACAGAACAACCTGTTTTAGCACTTCCAGATTTTAATAAGGTGTTTCAAGTAGATTGTGATGCTAGTAGTACTGCAATAGGAGCTGTTATGAGCCAAGAAGGTAAACCTATTGCTTATTTCAGTGAGAAGTTAAATGATGCCAAGAGGAAGTATTCTGTTTATGATCAGGAATTTTATGCTATAGTTCAGGCATTAAAGAAGTGGAGACATTATCTACTTCCTAAGGAGTTTGTTTTGTATACTGATCATCAAGCTTTGCAATATTTGAATAGTCAAGGAAAATTGAATCAAAGACATTTGAAATGGGTTGAGTTTTTGCAGAGTTATACATTTGTTTTGAAACACAGGAGTGGAAAGTCTAATAGGGTTGCAGATGCTCTTAGCAGAAGGCAACTATTGCTGACAGAAATGCAGATTGAAGTGGTTGGGTTCAAGGAACTCAAGAATTTGTATCCAGAGGATCCTGATTTTGGTGAAGCTTGGAAAGCTTGTACAGAACCTGTTACTCTAGACAGGACGAAATGGTTAGATTTCATCATCCAGGATGATATGCTATTCAGAGGGAGTCAGTTGTGCATTCCACGAAGTTCTATGAGGGAGAATCTCATCAAGGAGAAGCATAGCGGAGGATTGGCTGGACATTTTGGTCGTGATAAAACCCTTGGTTTGGTTAGTGAGAATTATTATTGGCCACAGTTGCAGCAAGATGTGAAGAAGTTTGTACAGAGTTGCAGAGTATGTCAGATGGCGAAAGAAGTGAAGCAGAATACAGGATTGTATCAGCCATTACCCGTACCAGAGAAGCCTTGGGAGGATATCAGCATGGACTTTGTTCTTGGTTTACTGAGGACACAGCGGGGACACGATTCAATTTTTGTGGTGGTTGACAGATTTTCAAAGATGGCACATTTCATTCCCTGCAAAAAGACTAATGATGTTGTTCATCTAGCAGAATTGTTTTTCAGAGAAGTAGTGAGACTTCATGGTTTGCCAAAGACCATAGTTTCAGATCGGGACACTAAGTTTGTTGGATATTTCTGGCGTACATTGTGGAAGAAGTTGAAGACAGATTTGAAGTTTAGTTCATCACATCATCCACAGACTGATGGACAGACAGAGGTGGTGAATAGAAGTTTGAGAAATTTGCTGAGATGTTTGGTTGGAGATAAGCCAACGGGATGGGATTTGATTTTACCACAGGC
Organism: Chamaecyparis obtusa; assembly: GCA_027943335.1. Lineage (NCBI taxonomy): Eukaryota > Viridiplantae > Streptophyta > Pinopsida > Cupressales > Cupressaceae > Chamaecyparis > Chamaecyparis obtusa. The sequence goes on from BSBK01000234.1 coordinate 2,658,867, forward strand.
AGAATTTGCATACAATAATTCTGTCAACAGGAGCACTGGTAAATCACCATTCCAGATTGTAAATGGAAGTAGTCCAAGAAATGCATCTGAATTGAGAAAGATAGATAAAGGAGAAATAAGTAGTGCTGAAGCTGAAGATTTTGCAGAACACTTGAAGAACATCCATGGGGAGGTGAGGAAGCATATTACCAAGATGAACGCACAGTATAAGGCTAAGGCAGATGAGAAAAGGAGGTATAAGGAATTTCAGGTTGGTGATGAAGTCATGGTTCATTTGCGGAAGGAGCGGTTTCCAGTTGGTACATATAACAAGCTGAAAATGAAAAAGTTTGGACCATGTAAGATACTGAAGAAACATGATTCAGGAAACGCATATGAGGTAGAATTGCCTACTGAGCTAAATATTTCACCAGTGTTTAACATTTCAGATCTGACAGAGTATCATGAAGGAGGTGTTGAAGATGAGATCACAGCAGCACAGTGGAGTATTCCAGCAACTAGTTCAGACACTCAGGAGATTGAAGATATACTGGATAGTCGTGTTGGCAGAAGCACAAGGAACAGGACATATGAAGAATATCTGGTCAAGTGGAAAGGACGACCTGTTGAAGATTCATCGTGGCTAACAAAGGAGGAGGTTAACCGTCTTGGTTTTCCTCTACACACCTGAGTCGTGACAGGGTCACTTCTCAAATTACCCCGGGTGTCTGATGCAGGAGCATCCTGGGTGTAAGAGCAATCTTGCATCACCCAAAAATATTTCTATTTTTATATTCAATAAGGGTTATTTTGTGCAGAGCTGCTATTTATGGAAAGTTACTATTTTTGGTAATTTTCTTATGTGCTCAGAATGATCTGATTTCTTTTTTGGAAGTTCATTTTGGTCATATAAGTCTGTCAGTAAAGTTTTATTGCCAGATCAAGTGTATATTGGAAGATATTGAAGATTTTCGGTATTGGCAGCAGGGTACAGAAACTTTGAACTCAGTTTTGAAGGCTTTAGAGGCCCCGGATGAGGTCGAAAATTTGGGTGACGGGCGCTTGCGCGGGTCAAGCCTGTAGAGCGCTTCGTGGCGTTTCCGAAATGGGGTTATAATAGCCGATCGGGTCAACTGGTGATGACTTATGGTCTTCGGAAGTTGGGCCACCTGAAATGGCGAAAAATAATTTTCTTCAAAATTTCTGTTCGGGTTTCAAAGGTTATCTTGAGCCGACTATGATGTAATGAAATGTAAAATAAATTAATTCTAAGTTTGGTCGGCCTTATTGGCTAAAATTCTGGAACCTTCCCAAGCGGTGAAAAATTGCCTATATAAGGAAGGCTGTATTATTGTCTTAGGCAGTTCAGAATAGTTCTGGGTAATAGTTCGAGGCTTTGTCCTACAGAATATTGTAAGGGAATGCCCATGTGGCTTTGCATATTGTAATTCTGAAAGTTTGTAATTCCACATTTGTGGAGATAATAAGAAGCCAATTTTCTATTCTTGCATATTGTTGTTGTTTCTCTATTTCTGTTATGTGTTTGTGGTATTAAGGGGAGCACCCTTCATCAGAGACACACCATAAGAATTTCTCAATGTGTTGGAGGTGGGGGGTATGTATGAAAATGTAATTTTTGCAAAACACAATATAGAAGCTCCTACTCCCAGGTAAAATTTCATCTTTTAGGCCTTGGGGCTCAAGGGATTAACATGTGTGAGGGGGAAGATAAGAAGGGATTGTCAGCTGCACAAATAGCAGCTTTGGTAAAAGAACAAGAAGAAGCTGACAAAATATGTGCAAAAGGGAAACAAGTTTCTTATACTAGTAAACAGAAAACAATGCAGCCACCCACTCAAATAAGCTCTAGATCACATTCATTCTTGCCTATGCCTTCTAGGGATGAAGATGTAGAACAACCACACAACACCCCCCGCAAGAGAGGCCCATTAGATAGGGCATTTCAAAATGAGTTAAGAGATATTGTTGATGCCAAAGTTGGACGTTGCCTCTTTGCAAATGGTGTTCCATTCAACTTTGTGAGATCACCTTATTTTAGGAAGATGTGTGAAAGAATAAATGAAGCACCTTCTGGTTACCGTGGCCCTAGATATGAAAAGTTGTGCACCACCATATTACAAAATGAGAAAAAAAATGTAGAGAACCTACTACAACCAATAAGAGATTCTTGGGTTCAAACAGGTGTGTCTATTGTTTCAGATGGATGAAAAGATTGCAAAAACCGTCATTTAATTAATGTAATTGTTGTATCCCCCAAGGGGTCAATGTTTTTGAAGGTGGTTGACTGTGAAGGTGAAGTAAAAAATGCAAAGTTCATTGCCCAGATTCTCATTGAATCCATAGAGTCCGTGGGTCATCACAATGTTGTCCAAGTAATTACGGACATTGCAAAAGTTTGCAATGTTGCAGGTGCTTTGATAGAGGCTAGATATGATCACATCTTTTGGACACCGTGCACCATCCATTCTCTCAATCTAGTGATGAAGGCAATTGGCACAAGGCAATTAACACCGAAATAGATTGGTTGAAACAAGTGAATGAGGGTGAGGAGATTCAAATGTTTGTGACAAATCACCATATGTCACAAGCAATTTTAAGAACTTACTCAAAATTGGAATTGTTGAAAGTAAATTTTAAAATTTAATTTATAATTTATTTAGTTTTATTTATCATTTTATAATTTTTATGTCATGTTTTAACTTTCTACTAACATGTTTTAGGTGGTTGAAACCCGGTTTGTCTCTCACACAATTGTGTTGAGACGGCTTGTCAAGGTGAAGGAGGCCTTATCACAAATAGTTATTAGTAACCAATGGAACATCTAGAAGCAATCCAGTATAGTGAGGGCTCAAAAGGTGAAGGCATTGATATTAAATGATGATTGGTGGACTCGTGTGGAGTATGTGTTGGAATTCACTGATCCCATCATGTCTATGCTTCAATTTGCCGACACTAATTTACCATGCTTGGGGGATATCTATGATAACATGGACACAATGTTGGAGAAGATAAAAATGGTAAGTTATAAATTTAATACATTCCTTTATCTTTGTTTATTGAGTTATTTAGATTCAAAATTGACACAATGATAACTTACATGAACATCATTTGATATCTCAGGTCATACATAGGAGAGAGAATGATCCTGAGAACGCCTTATACAAAAAGGTGGAAGCAATGGTTTTTCATTGTTAGAACAAGATGACCACACCTTTGCACCTCCTAGCATATGCTCTTTCTACTAGGTACTATAGCGCACAAGTACTTGGTATTCCAGGTAGAGTGGCACCATATAGAGATGTTGAGGTTGCCAGTGGGTATAAGAAGACATTGTATAAAATCTTATGCGATCCAAATATTGGGGTAAGAGTTAGGAGAGAATTTGGATCATTTATCTCAGGAAGAGATCTCCACCTTATTGCTATCAATGGCCAAAGCAAAATGGATGCTATTACATGGTGGTATCTTCATGGGCAAGATTATCTATACCTCTAACCCCTTGCGATTAAGATTCTATCACAAGTAAGTTTTTAAGTTTTAATTTTCTTTTTTTTTTTTTTTTGTCACTTGCATTGTAAAATTTAATACTTCACGCTCTTGAATTTATCTTCTATTTTTTTAATTTCGTTGATTTTCTCTCTAGGTTGTGAGCTCTTCTGTCGTTGAGCAGAATTGGAGTACTTACTCCTTTATCCACTCAATCAAGCGTAACCAGTTGGCTACAAAAAAAATAGAAGATTTGGTGTATGTTCACAACAACTTACATCCCCTGTGACGAAAGGATCCAAAGTACAAAAAGGGCCAAAGAAGCTTTAAGCTACACCTGAGTCTGCTAACCTAGATATGACCATTCGGGATCTTGCTAGAGCCACTTTGGCTGATGTGGATGATGATGATGATGATGATGATGTTGATGAGACAGTACCCTCTAGTGCTAGTGGAACCTATTTGGGTTCCATTAATGATAATTTTGATCAAACAGTTGCAGCTACTGGAGACCTCATTGATCCAAATTTTTTTGATAATCCATTTGATTGATGAACCACTGAACATTGAATCATGTCTCAAACTTTAATGAACAATATTTTGAATTGTCATTTTGTAATTCAATAATTCAATGTGCTGATTTTCTTTAGAATCGTCAACATAGAATCATAGATCAATGATCAAGTATGCTATTTGAAGTTTTAATGATCAAGCATCATAGATTCATAGTATGAAATGATTTAGTTTTAGAATTATGTATATTTCTCTTATATTTATGGATATATATATATATATATATATATATATATATATGCTCACGAATCCAAAACGGAAAAAAAAAATTTCACAAATCCACAAACCGAATTCGCAAACCCAAATCAGCAACTAAGATAATACTTAATGAGATTTAATGTCATTAACATATGTTAATCTAACGGAGCCACTGAAAGACAGGAGTTTCGGTACAAATGGCATACAATGAACCCATTTCAATACATTTGTTTCATCAATGGATTAAGCGCCAATTAACAATAGCTTGTTTCTTAATGCATTCCTAATTAAACAGTAAACAGCGGACATTTTTTTACTTTACAATCACGCACAATACAGAAGTGTCTGTATAGAAGGATGTTAGTGCTTATGCGCTTGTAGTGGCAGATACAAAGAGGAGATACAGGTTGACAGAATGCAGAAAATCAATTACGCAATATTAAAACAACGTCCTCATTAGAAGCCCAAATTAATTTGCTAGACAACAGAGAAAAATTAAATGGTGTAAATAAGAAGGCACATCAATTGTTAATAAGGAACATATATATGAATTTCTATGTAAACGATACCGAGTTATTGAATTATTGTTGAAGCAGAAAATAGGCAATTTGGTAATCGTAAATAGACAATGTAAATTCTTAACAGCAAACATATAGCTTGAATGGTTACCAGCAAGACAAATCTATTATCGTAAGAGAAAATAGTTACAGTGGGATCCAAACAAAGGGATGCACATGTAAAAATAGAAAAAATTCAGCTTGTTGTGGCAAACATAGATATGCACATGTTGACGGTACAAAGAATGAACACTTCATTTAATATTTCTATATGAAATAAAGCCCATAGCAGCTGTCAGTATACAACATTGTTCGTTTGACATCATTGAGACCCTTAAATGGTCTCGAGTAACATATGAATTGTTCAAAGAGCTAAACTAAAGGCATTTACATAAGGATTTACTACACGAGAATTTGAATCCAAGATACCTAATATTCATCATTATGCGTTCTCCAGAACTTTCTTCAAAGCCATTCGTAAAAGATCGTGCTTTAAAATTACCTGCAGGAAATATATATATATATATATATTGAGCCTAACGCTCTTATCATTTTAGCATAAGCAGGTTACTTACTTGATAAAGCAAATTGGTCTAGGTACCTTATCTTATAATGAGAATTAGTCCAGCTTCTATATTGAACTGCTCACATAGCTAGTTGAGCCTTACACCATTGTATTTTGCAGTCAAAAAAAGTTGTCACAGGGATGATTTATCTTTTGAAAAAATTGAACAATTGCTTTAATACATGTGAAGGGGAATGCAAGGTCTATTTTTAAGTATAGTTCTTTTTCCTTGAAATTGGAGAGCTATTAAAAAATTTAGACTCAACAATCATAGAAATGTCTCTAACATGAAACATTTTTTTTTTTCATAGGTAAGTGCTTTGGAGCTTATTGAACCAGTGGGATCACATTAAGGGGGACCCCATCCCTGATGAGAAAGTGGCTGCCGAGGCCTCGACGCCTCCTAGATTCACCTATGTTTATAATGCCTATCCAACACCTTATCTCTCCAAGACACCGAAACTCCTTATCTCTCCATCATAACTCCTCCTTATCTCTGCTAGCGGCAGGGGCTACACACCTTAACCATCTGTCAAGCTGGGAGTGCAACGGACACCATCACATGTTGGATGAAGTTCCAGTGAGTGGATTGCCAGCGTAACCCGGGGAAGTGGGGGTGGGAATAGAACATGGGACCGCCGAACCACTCCCATGCTGCTCGACCAGCGAAACCATACTCCGCCAGCACCAGACGTGCGCTCCAAGCTGCTGGTCGACACATCAGCCCACCGTCCAAGCTTCCCCATCAGCTTCTACGAAACCTGCATCCATCCACCGTCAGCAGAAATATCCGGCTGAGCGCACACGCAGAGACCTCCGGCGATTCGAACCTTGAATACCCCTATTCACAGGGGCTCGCAACACCGTTGCAATATGAGCTCGTGCTCCTCTTACATGAAACATGATTCTCCATAACAAATATTTTGATACGTGATTCCCCTTCACATGTATTAAAGCAATTGTTCAATTTCTTCAAAAGATAAATCATACCTGTGACAACTTTTGACTGCAAAATACAATGGTCTAAGGCTCAACCAGCTATGTGAGCAGTTCAATATAGAAGCTGGACTAATTCTCATTATAAGATAAGGTACCTAGGCCAATTTGCTTCATCAAGTAAGTAACCTGCCGACGATTATGATAAAATGATAAGAGCGTTAGGCTCAATGGCGCCATAGAACAATTCAATACAGAAGCGGGACTAATTTTTATCATAAGATAACGTACCTAGGCAAATTTTGCTTCCTTCAAGTAATCTGCACGATATCAAAAAATGATGAGGGGTTAGGCTCACTTTGTCAGTGTCCAAACAAAAGCTCCCTTCCAGAAAAACAATCAAAGCATAATAAACATTCAATACCTGCAGAGAAAAAAAACTCATCCGAAAAAAAAGCACATTGAATCAGACATTCATTTTGTAGGGATATTTTGACAGAATTTTTAACATGCTCAATGAACGTGACTTTGGATGGATACTAGTGAGCTAGCAGTCAAAACTACCTCATACCATGATGCAATAAGAAACTACACTGAACATCAAATTTCATCCATACAATATAACCTAAAATATAATTATCACAATTTGAAATCATTCAAGAGATATTTTGTAAGTAAATTTTTCTTAACCCAGATCTTGACTACAAGGAAAGATCAAAGAGTTTTAAAGACGAAACCCCTTCAATTCTCTTAGCAAGTTAAGGACAAAAACTTTAAATGTTGCCATTTCTGATTTAGGAACAAATACAAAAACCCCTGATTCAGGCATATCTGAAAGCACCTAGGAAATCATCACAGTTCGAAGGAGACTTGTAGCACAAAACCAAGACAAGTTCTATTTTCGGAATCATTCAGGGCCCGTTTGGGTGCTGGAATACCAAATGTCAATTCCAGTCAATTCTGGAATATGCTGCAATTCTGGAAGATACAAATCCTGAAAATGATTTCCGGAATATGGGCTGACCCGTTTGGTTCACCCGGAAGATGACTACTTGAAGATGCATAAAGAATTTTAATTCTTTATTTTAATTTCTTTGAATATGGTGTGTATGTCTCTATATACACACACATACACGTGTGTATATATACACATGCATATATACACATACACACGTGTGTATATGTGTATACATGACACATACACACGTGTATGTGTATACATGTGTGTATATACACACATGTATACACATGCACATGTGTATATATACACACATACACACGTGTATGTGTATACATGTGTGTATATACACACATGTATACACATGCACATGTGTATATATACACACATACACACGTGTGTGTATACACACATATACACATACGTGTGTTTATAACATGTGTATATATACACATACATGTGTGTATATACACACATGTATACACATATACACTGTTAGCAATTTAAGTTGTCATTAGTGAAGTAAGACGCAAAGACCATTCCCACCGGAAGACCACTCACATTACTTTAACAGAGTGTATGCACCGGTAGACTAAATAGAGCAAATGCACCGGTAGACCGAACAAAGTACATTGTACCGGTCTTATATTACATACAAGGATGGAGCGGGTATAAGATTAATACTGGTCAAAGTGCATAAAGATCCGCACCAGATTATGCGGAGCAGTTTGACTTAAAACCGGAATATGCAAAGCATCCACCGTTTAGAACTAAAGTTGGCTTTTTAACAGAAGTTAGTTTTATTTCTAAGCGGATGTTTCAAGGTCATAGGACGCAAGAAAATAAGTTGTTGATAGTTGTTGAATATACAGAGTAGAAAAGAGATACCTTTTGAGAGAAGTGCTACAATCACAGAGGTGAAAGGCAGAAGATCAACAGTCAGGCAGAACCGGGAAAGATTAACAGGTATGATCTAATCAGACATGAAGTATCAAGTTAAGATCATTGCTTTTGTATTGAGAAAGCATATTGAAATCCCTCAATCAGGGTGAACCCTAATCGGTTCTTTGTAAAAATCCTTTAACCAGGTAACATCTTTGTTGATGTTGAAAGTTCTTTAACCAGGCAACTCCTAACAGAGTTAAGATCTTAACTGATCTTCTATCAAATCCCTTTCCCCATGGAGCTTTAAACACTTTCAAACGAAACGAATTGGGTGGTATAAAGCCAAACTTCACAACCATTGTAGGCATTGTCTCTGCAGGTTCCAAAATGAGAATCTTTTGCAGGAAAATGGGAGCTCCTTTTTAGATTTTTAAATTTAAGCAGGTAAAATTGGGGTGGGATGGAAATTGCCCCACCAGCTTAAGAGTCAATCATTTGTTTTTTTCCACCAAAAATAAATTAGTCCTGAAAAATTTAGAAGGAAATCTGAGCAAAAAAATCATAGTTTGATTCAATGTTGAAAATCTTGGCGATATATCGCGCGTATCGCAATATATCGCTCAGTTTTTTGCCAAGCGATTTAATCGCGATTTATCTTGTAGCCGATATTTTGTATGAATCGCAGCGTTTATTTCAGTTAAAATCGCCAAAAACGCAGCAATATCAAACGAAAAACTCGACGACCAAGTCAAGGGAGAGACCGAGCAAATTTTTAGAGCTTTTTCGTAGGCCAAAAGCGACGAAAATTAGACGTGACGGGTAAGTTTGAAGAAACACGAGCAAATTTTTAGGGCTTTTTCTGCATGCTTTACCAGCAAGTCGAATTAAATCAAAACAAAATTATTCTTCACGGACTATATGCTCGCCACTACTTAAATATACTTTCATATTTAACGTTTCGACTGTACATGTTTTGTTTTTATTTTTATTTTTTTTGTTTTTTCTAATTAACTTTATATCTTTATACTTTATGTTTTAAATTTAAACTATGCACATTTGTTATTTAGTTTTGCTTTTTATCCAATATATTAGAATTAAATATTTTAAAATATATAAACTTGATTTTTAATTATAATATATTTATAATTTAACATTTAAAATTTAAATATATTTTTACATTATATCATACTATAATTTTAAAAAAATTATTATAATGTTTTAAATTTATAATATTGTTATATTTTTACAAATTTATAACATATATTATTTAATATTACAATAAAATAAATCAAACTATTCTATTTTAAAGAATTCAATTTAGATTTCAAAAACTTATATATAAAATTTAAGGACTTCAAAGTATTTAAATTAAACTTAACAAATATATTATATATAATATAATATTGTTCAATTTTAAATATATCAATTGAATTTTTTTTACTTGGATTAAATAACAATGAATGTTATTGTGACTTTAAATTAATACATATTCCATACAAACTTTATTATGAATAAATACTATATAATTTTCAATTATAGAAATAAAATGTAGTAGATGATCTATTAAAAAAAAGGTTACAATATAAATGTGTTACATAAATCATAATAATCACAAACTAACATTAAAATCTGGTGTATATGTGTGTGCTTTAAGAATATTTTAAGAAATTATATATTTTCAAATGTTCGATAAAAGTGCCAATTTATTGCCGATTTTTTCACCGAGTTTTTGGCGAGTCTGAGTTTTTCAAAAAAATTGAGCCGGCCCAGTTTTTGCCGAGTCCGAGTTTTTCAACTTTGGTTTGATTCATGTATTCAGGGCTGTTGAATATCAAAATAGAAAACATCAAATGAAAGGAAGTACAAGAGTCTTCAATTACCAACGCCTACATTCAGAGCAAATTCCAATTTAATTTATATTCAACCATGGTAATGCTCTTTGTATCTGATGCACCCATTTCTTCTTCTATTGAAAAATTATTGTAATTTTCTTATTTGCATTGATACACATTATTGTCACTGATAAATTACGTGCATTGGATAGAGTTGCTAATGAATGGATACTTTGAGTGCCTTTGAAACCCTCGGCTCTGAAGGAAACAAGATAATTGGTTCGAAATTACTGCCCTTATGAAAGATCGGAGCCTTTGTAGAATACATCCCATCTTAGTATATTCTATAGCCCTGAGTAATCGGCATTGCCTCTATGATCCTTTGGAATAGGTCATGGCCTTCACATCCTAACATTTTAAGTTTCATAGCACAATAAGTTACTTTTATCTTTTGGATTTGATGAACTTTCCCTTTTTGAAGAAAGATAACCTAAAATGGCATAAGGTTGGAACTTGGTACTATGTCGGGCTTTACACCTGCTTGTATTTTCTCGAGAGTTTGCAAACCCTCTTCACCTACTATGTTTATGATTTCACATCTTGCATGTATGATTACCATATAATTTTTATCTATAATATCTTGTATCCAACATGTCTATCATAGCATTTGACAAAAAATAACATTCCATTATCCTTTGATAGATGTCCATGCCTTGTTCGAAGGGTTCGAAGGGTTTCATTTTGTCACAGGTGAAGAGGTTGCTGGAAACGGTGTTTAACAAATGTCTGCATTTTCTTAAAAGTTTCAAAAACCTTTTCAACAAATCCAATTTATGGATATCCTGCACATCAAGCTTTTTTTTTCTATTTCTCTATTTTATTCTCACTCTCTTCAATAATAATCTTAGATGGTGATAATAAAGATTTATTTGAAATTGTTTTGCAGTGAATATGTGGAAAAAGATAGGAATGTGAATATCAAGAAATTATAACCTTTCTTAGAGCCTCTATTTGATGATTTTTTGAGAGGAGGTCGAAAGGAGGTGCTCTCACCTCTTGAGAGACTGACTTATAGATGGTGGGCATCTCAACATTCTACAGATTACTGTTGGAAGACAATACTCCCAAAAAAGCTGGTATAAAAAGGAAAGAGTAATATGAAAGCAAATATTGATTCTTAATTTTTGTGTTTGACAATTGTAAATTTTAAAGTTAATTTATTTATAAATTAATTGTTATTATTTTAATAGTTAAAAATTCTGATTTTATTTCGGTTTAAAAATTTGAAATGATTTGCATTAAAAAAAGAAAAAATGTTTCATTTGTTGCCTGCTAGGTTTTAGGGCTTGGCCCATATGACTCATGTGGATTGTTGTAAATTGATTCTACTAAATAATATTGCTATTAGAATATTAGCTGTCCACATCTTTCCTTTTAAATTGAATTCTTAAAACTAAGATTTACTTCTAAATTATCAATGTCAACTATATTAATTAATCCAAATCAATTTATATTATATATAATTTATTTGACTAATCTAAATTATATATAAAATTAATTTTCAATTTATTTAATTTGCTTATAGATGTTTATCTTACTCACATTTTTATTTGAATGACAAAACCTCAGGCATTTAGATTTCTCCAACAATTCACATGCATTGTCTATTGCAGACATTATTTGAATGTAATCTAATAACGATATATCTGTTTAATTCTTAACACAATACCTAAGTAGTTGCAACTATTATGGGCTCGTGATAAAGTAGCATTGTCTGCCTAGTCTATAATTAATAATACAACTACTAAAAGTAATTTTCCCCAAGATAAAAGGAAATCCATAAGTAAAAAGACCACACTACATTCCTCAAATAAGACCACAAATGATAACCAATTTTTAGAGGTAAATATAATTAATGAATTCTTAGCCTTTGTGAATGTTGGTGAGCATGTAGACGACTCCCTTGTTATTTTTTAATCAAGAGGAGAGTTCTGTAAATTGCTTAGTTACCAGATGCTCTCCGAAAGGCCCTGGATCCGGATCCGGATGCATTCGGATGCGGGTGCTGATTCCGATGCTTGTGGATGCTCACAGGGAGCATTACAGTTTACTGTAGATGTGCATGGATGCGCATCCACAGGGAGCTGTAACGCTCCCTGTGGGCATCCCCAGGCATCTCCAAGCATCTGGACACATCCGGAGGCCAGAACAGTAAAAAACGCCAAAAAGTGACTTCAACTTAGAAAAAAATAACTTAAAACATGTGCTAAAAGATGCCTTGGCAGAATGTCTGTAATTAAAAACAAGGCGAAGAGGACAGTTGTATGGAGAACTGCCAAGGAAATCATTTAACACTTCATGAACCAGATCTCAATGTTGCTAAACAAGAACATAGATTTACAATGCAGTAGAATTCTCCAAAAAGATAGAGGTGTTTCTTAAGAGCTGGAGTAGTTTGTTTTTGCTAGAATGAATCTCAACATAATATTAATAATAATAGCCACTCTGAAAGCTAATGAGAGATTCATTAGACACATTGAGATGCATCTTAGAAATAATTTTATTGAACCCTTTTGGACCCATTTTCAAAAAAATCCATTCTCCTGAACATAGACGTCTAAGTTGCGGATGAGGATGTGGGTGTGAGAATTGGGTGCGCAAATGCGCGAAATTTTTTTGGAGGGTTTTGGATGCGTGTTTGTGTACAAAGAAATATACAAAATTAAATCATTTGATAGTATGATACTTCATCATTGATCACGATAAACACTAAATATTAAATCAGTTTGCGAATTTGTCCTTATGCAATGAATTCAACCTTTTGAGTGAACCTGACAGTGCAATTAGAGGTGTGATGAAAATTTCCTAATGAGAGGTGAAATTCTGACTTTTATTTTGGATGCAATTTTACTAAAAATTTCCAATCTGTTGATAATAATATGCAAACTGTCTAAGTTGCCTTGATGAAAAACCCAAGGTTTGCTTAATTCTAATCTACAAATCAGTTAGAAGGTCTGCGGTAATGAAAATAACTAAGCGTTGTTACAGATTCAACTTGACTTTCTCATGACAAATTTAACGCAACTTCCAATTAGCAAGGCAGACTTCAAGCAAGAATGAGGCGATTGATTTGAGGTATGGGCAGCTTGGGTGAGCAAGTGGTGAATTCCAGAACCCGAATGATAAAATCTGGACTCACGAGCGAATTTTCCAAGCAATCAAGGATTTCCGCCTATGTATCAGGTATATTATTCAAACACAAGACCCAAACAATTGACCTTTTAAAAGCAAAATTCAAGTGAGGAAACGGAAATCTGGGTGATTTATTGAGAAAATCCAAATGTTCGATATCTAATTTGAAATCTGATGTGCTTCCTGGGCACATCCACCTCCGCCTCCACCTCCAGATGCATCAGTATCCACATCCAGGATGGGGGGGAGAGAATCGGTAACTTAGACATATATGATATGACTTATTTGAATAATTGTGAACTATCAATTAGCATTTAATATTTATCTTGATCAATGATGAATTATCATATAATCAAATGATTTGATTCTATATATTTCTTGCATTATTTTGTGTATATATATATAAACGCATCCCAAACTCCCAAAAAAAATTTCATACATTTGCGCACCCGATTCTCATACCTGCACCCACATCCGCATTTGCACTCGAATCAGTAACTTAGGATATATATATATATATAAATGCATCAAAAACCCCCCAAAAAAATTCATACATTCGCGCACCCGATTCTCATACCCGCACCCACATCAGCATCTGCACTCGAATCAGTAACTTAGGTAAATTGTAATTCAGCCTAATTAAAATAACTTAATAAATGGTGCAAGTCATTGTATATGCCGTAGACAAAGAATTCAAGATCACCCGATTCTCATACCCGGACCCACATCCGCATTTGCACTCGAATCAGTAGCTTAGGTAAATTGTAATTCAGCCTAATTAAAATAACTTAATAAATGGCGCAAGTCATTGTATATGCCGTAGACAAAGAATTCAAGATTCCCTTGTTATTTTTTAATCTATATTTACCTTGTAATGCCCTGCCAGGGAACCCAAGAGAAATCAACCTAAACATGCTACTAAGGTTACAGAATAATTTTTTTCTTAAGAGTTCACAAATAATAATGAATAACAAAACCAAAGCAATATAACATAGAGACAATACATGCTCATTTACGCAATTCAATTACAAAGCTCAAGGGTTCCTTGACGTAGAATTATGTAAATATAAATTAATCTATTAAGTACAATAACCATTCAAATCTTTCACATAATGAAACTGAAATATATCATCTCATTTAAGAATACCCAAATACAACTGAACCATAAGGTATACATGATGGTAGTGGCTAAAGCAATATAACATAGAGACAATACATGCTCATTTACACAATTCAATTACAAATCTCAAGGGTTCCTTGACGTAGAATTATGTAAATATAAATTAATCTATTAAGTACAATAACCATTCAAATCTTTCACATAATGAAACTAAAATATATCATCTCATTTAAGAATACCCAAATACAACTGAACCGTAAGGTATACATGATGGTAGTGGCTATCCAGCCACGAAATCTGTTTTCTTTATAGAACTTTTTATAAACTTTTGAGAAAAAAACTAAGTGTTTCCCCTTCATATGATTCACAATTTTTGTGGCTGCATAGCCGCTGCCATACATGATAACCCACATCCACTACACAAGTTGCAAGGTATATAAATATAATCTAAATATGAAGTACAATACAATAAATGAAAGATAAGAGTAAGTCTTCAATGATAAACAAGAAAATATAACTGCTACAAGGATCATCAAGCACTGGTACAAGGACGTTGAAATCTCAAATGGTAAAAGAATCGCTACCACCCGACCATGTGGAACCGAAGGGCAACTCCCACCGTGCTGAGGAGATAACAACAAACACCACTCGGATATCAAACACCAAAATCTAACACAATACAACACCTAAGCAAGGGATCTTGAAAGCTCACTATCTTAAAAAGGTACGACACTAACTACAAAGATAATACATACTCAACCAAAGGCAACCAACACATGTAGGAAACCTAAGATGCATATGGAGAAGTGTCATCACATGAGTCAACTCTAGAATTACCCTAACAATCTCTCTGAACCCCAGCCCCTTAGTGACTCTATGCGGTGTCAATAACCTCTCCTACAGACAAGGCTACCAACTATGCCTCATCCAATCCACACAGGCAGCCAGCATCTTCTCACAAACCATCCTAGCCTGGACTAGCACTCAAGGCATAAGTAAGGAACACAAACATCGTATTAATTCATTTCAAACTCTCAATGTATTTAAGTTATCACTTTATTAAGTAACTTGCAAAGGATACCCAAGGAGCCACTTTTGAACTCTGGTGCCTCCAAAACAAGCCACTTCCCATCTATACACTCAGATAACCTACCCTAATGCTCCAATAAAAAAAAGCAAAGAGAAAACAAAACCGAAACCACAAAAACTTCTCATAAATCATAAATCATGATAATCACCGAAGTAAAGTAATAAAGCATAACAAAGAACATCACTTCCTATGTAGGGATCAAACTGTCCATCTCAATATAGACATTACCATAGATCATCCATCCCATAATGGATATCTCAAACATAATAACAATTCACACAGTCTCAAATCACAAGACCAACGATAATCACAAATAACATTCTCCAAACATGGAGTAACATAATCCATAAAGATAATCATCCAGAATGTAGAACAATCATAGTAGAGAATATAAGGTGACCAAGTAAATCAGACTCAATTATAATAACGGTCATCACTATTTTGGTCAAATAAAATAAAGATCGAGACACAATACAACATATGAGATCACTCACAGAAAACACAGAATCATACATGATCCAATCGAGAGTTCAAATTGATTATAAAAATTCTCCACAAAATCAAAGATCAACAGAAAAACACTTCAAAGCCTTTGGTATACAATTTCTAAAAGTCAACGTAATTTCCCCAAATAAACATCAAACAAGGCAATAGAATATACCAAGTAGTCAAAGTTTCAAACCATAACACAAATCTTAGTTGTTTAAGAACAGTCAATTTTGTTTATTAAGTCTAGTTTGACTTATTAAGAAAACATTCATTTCAAATCTCATGCATATATACTTTTTAAATAAGTGTTGAAATAAAATCTCCATGCATATCAAAACACCATGTATTTAATAATAAAATAATGTTATTAATTTTTCAAATATAAATATAAATGAAAACATTAGTATTAAAACCCGCATGTAAAAAAAATAAATTATTTATTTATTATTTTTTTTTTGAAATAAATAAATAACAATAATAACAAGGACGCAAAGCGTCAAAGTTCCTGCCGAAGCTTAATGTATTTTGTTGAAAGCCAATTAGTAGGAAACTATAGCAATTGAAGTGTAACTTTTGGGAACTAAATATGAATTATAGTAAAAAATGTTGCAACATGATGTTAATAAACTATATAGTGTTATTGAAAAGCGAGTGACTTTGGAATTGATATGATGGATATGAAATATGAATATTCATATGTTGTTCGGATGACACTTATTTCTCTTACAACAAACATAACTTTTAACTTGATGTAGTAATTGATATTTTTTTGAATGATAGCTATCTATGAATTATGTTTTTGGTGTTTTATCATGGATGTGAGTGAACACAAAATGTGTTAGAGAAGGTATTGAACAAGAATTTATAAATAAAAAAAGATTTGTAAAATTATAGACATATTATTGGGCTAAAAGAAATAGGTCACATAAGTTTGTATGCACATTAACATTTGAATTGAGCATTACACACCTTACCAAAGATTGCATGACATGGTGCATGAACCAAAATAATAATTATAAATAATCTTTTTAAATATAATAATAATATAAATTCAATTTTAGAGATTATTTTTAAATTAATATAAAATAAATTAGGTAATGAAAATATATTGTTCTTTTGATTTTGATTATTACTTTAATTTAAATTTTGATTTTAAATTACCAACAATTAAATTTGTTTATTTTTTATTTTATTTATTTATATCATTTTTGTCAAATATATTTCCTACATATAATAATAAATTTAGGTAGATGGGATATTTTGGTGGTTTTAAAATATTAGATAAAAAAGTAAATGCAAACTTTTGAGAAGAAAATGATAGAAAATGACAACACATCATGGCAAAAAAAAACTTTGTCATATCTCACAATTGAAAAAAAATATTATTATTTGAATTGAAATTATTTTTTGTAGTGACTATTCACCTTACAAGCCAATAGAAAAAGAAAGTTTTTTGTTTTTTAATTTATGAAAACATGAAAAACAAATGTGACATACACTTTTTGGTCAAGTTTTTTAATTCAATGAAATGATTGGTTCAACTAATAACAAATTTTTTTTTGCATGAATGCATAAGTATTCCTGCCTATGGCAGGAACTAATAATAATTTTTCTATAGGATGGATGATCTATGGTAATATCTATATTAGGATGGACTATTTGATCCTCGTATATGATTGTTCTACGTTCTGGATGATTATCTTTATGGATTATGTTACTCCAAGTTTGAAGATGAATGTCATTGATGTTGTGATTATCGTTGCTCTGATGATATGAGACTTTGTGGATTGTTATTATCTTTGAGATATCCATTATAGGATAGATGATCTATGGTAATGTCTATATTGAGATGGACTATTTGATCTTTGTATCAAATTTTCTTGTGTGAAGCATATGAAATAAAGATCGAGATGCAATACAACATATGAGATCACTCACAGATATCACAAAATCATACATGATCGAATCATTAAATAAATATCAAAACATAGTACAGCATTTGAGATTACTCACATATATCACGGAATCATACATGATCCAATTGAGAATTCAAAATGGTTATAAAGATTCTCCGCATAAAATTAGAGATCAACAAAAAACACTTCAAAACATCTAGTATAAAATTTCAAAAACCAACGTAATTTCCCTAAAGTGGCTACCTGGATATCCTTTGTAAGTTGACTCAATAAGTGATAACTTAATAAATTTATTAGGATTAAAAAGATAATTGAAAGATTTGAACGGTTATTGTACTTAATTGATTTATTTATATTTACGTAATTCTACGTAAGGAACCCTTGAGATTTGTAAAATGTAAATGAGTTACACTTATGAGTATGTAATGTCTTTATGTTATATTGTTTTCACTTGGTTATTCATTATTGTTTGTAAACTCTTAAGAAAAAAAATTATTCTGTAAACTTAGTTGCATGTTTAGTTTAATTTTTCCTAGGTTAATTATTGGGTAACTTAGCTAAATTGTAATTCAGCCTGATTAAAATAACTTAATAAATGGTGCAAGTCATCGAGAGAGAATTCAAAATTCCCTAGTTATTTTTTTATCTATATTTACCTAGCCTTAGTTTGGACAAATGCAATGTATTGATCTTTTCTAGACTAGCGGACAAAATTAACAAATTTCTTGATTATATCTCTGAAAAATGTTTGGAACAATAATGTTAGAAACTCCAGTCCAAAAAGAGTTCCACTCTATAAATTGGATTGGATTAGAATTTCTTCAAAGTAGTTTTCAAAGAGCATAAAAGAAAATGGCGAAGGCAATGAAATTATTTTGTGTGCTACTAATAATAACGATGGCATTGGTAGTGGGCATGGCAAGTATGGCAGTAGCTCAGGCTGATCCTTGCTATGAGGCTCATCCTTGCTCTAATCCTAATCCCACTAATCCCTGTGATGGTTGGAGCATTGACAATTTTGATTGTAACTATGTTGAATATCCTGTATGTTGCAACATCGGAGCGTGTAGTATTGTTGTTAATCTTTTTATTTGCTGCAGTGGAACTTTGCTCTTAAGAAACACTTGAACTTCTCAAAATAAATAATCTATTATGCTTTGGACATATGCAAAGATTATTATCATAATTTAACTATGTTTTATATCATTAGATTGTGAAAAGTATGATATTGTGCTTGATTGCAGTAATACAAAAAAGATTTGTTTTAGCTACACAGTAGAATCTTTGTCTAATATTATGAGTCATTTATATTAGATTGTTCATTATTGTATAAATTATTTAGGTCGGAAGGAAATTAAATTTTGATAGTTATGAATGTATGACATCTTATATCTGTATATTTTATTGTGAGCATGTATGGTTATCTAAGTAAACTTTAGGCTTTACTCAATTATAGTCATCGTACATAAAAGGGAGATGGTCACTTTATTTCACATTCTAGTGTCTTGTTTTTTTAGAATGAACATAGATAAAAGGGGAATGATTATTATCTTTTATTGTGCACTATCTCATTTTCTTAAATTGATTATATGTAAAAGAGAGATGGTTATCTTTTAATGTGTAGTAGCTTATTTTCTTAAATTGGTTATATGTAAAAGAGAGATGGTTACTTTATTGCACGTAGCATCTTATTTTTTTAGAATGTGTTCGGCCTTAATTGGTTTATATGGCAATCTAGAAATTATTTATGTCACATGAACCTTACTTAATATTTATTAACATATGTGTGCTGACTTTATCTATGATCTTTATAGGCATATTAATGTCCCTCTTTGAAGATCGTTTCATCAAGAACTAGCATAAAGTATATATGTGAAAATTCATTTCTAATTATTCCTATGTTGATGGAGGTCGCTAGAACTCTATTACGAATGAAAGATAAAATATAAAATTATTTATTTAGATTTGAGTGGAAAATATTGCAACCATTAATGTATGTATGAGTTGATGAAAGAATTTATTATGTTGATATACAGTTTATAGATTCCATTGTGTAGAAATTTTTTTCCATCAACGTTTCGAATCACTATGTGATCCATCATCAGGATGCAAGAGAGCAAAAGAGAAAAGTGATGTTTTAAATATTAGAGTTAAATCTATCTATTTTTATTTCTCTCTTCTGTAGATTTATTTCTATTTCTAATGGTCACTCCTCTTCTATGTTTCCATATTCTCTCTCTGTTTAATATAGAAACTCTCTTTCCCTCTTCAAAATGTTTCTATTTCTCTCTTTGTTCATTATAGAAACATTCTTGTGTATACTTGTATATATAGATCATTTATGATCTTTGTTTAATAACACATTCATTATTTTACCATAATATGGAATTAGAGCTTTTTTTTAAAAAAAATTA
This sequence comes from Chamaecyparis obtusa, assembly GCA_027943335.1. Taxonomy (NCBI): domain Eukaryota; kingdom Viridiplantae; phylum Streptophyta; class Pinopsida; order Cupressales; family Cupressaceae; genus Chamaecyparis; species Chamaecyparis obtusa. The sequence goes on from BSBK01000234.1 coordinate 2,679,078, forward strand.
TTTTTCATTATTGAAATTTCCCGAGTTATTTTTCGAAATAGGTTTTGGAAATCTTTAATTTCTTTATGAAATATTAGACTCGTAAGATTTTTTAAATCCTTTGCCTGGGTGTGTTCAAAAATCTGTATGCAAGAATTTGTTTTTTATAACTCAGCTTTGGGTTTTTTCCTTTGTGTTGGACATGTTTTTCTCTCTCCTAGGTAGCCATTTGTTCTTACAGCTTCATTTTTTAACCTTATCTGCAATTTTTTTTGGTTTTTTTGCAGCCGGCTAGGATATCTTTCAAAACTTTGTTTATTGTGCCGGATTCAAAAACTTTTTGCAGATTCTTGGTTTTAGCAGATCTCAATTGGGTTGCCTTCATTTTTTGGGGGTGCATTGTTTTATGTGTCTCGATTTTCAAGCCAACGGATTCAAAATTTGATAACAGATTCCTTGCAGATTTTTCGTGCTCTCTTTTGGGTGTCTTTTCATTTTTTCTAAGACTTTTGTCAATCTACCTTGAAGTTTGTGCCTTTTTAGATATTCACATTTTTTGCATTAAAAAATATGTCATGGCATCTCTCACCAACCTTCTAGTGGAAGCCAGTCAGCGATTCAACGGAAAGAATTACAACACCTAGAAGCAGAGAATGATGACAATCTTCAAGTATTGACGCCTTGAGGTGCTTGCTTTGGGTACTGAGTCTCGTCCTACCACAATCGATGCTACTCGAGAAGTTTGACGAGTGTAACCGTGAAGCAGTTATACTCGTTAAGTTTTCAGTTACTAATGATCAACTGCCTCAAGTGTCGTCCGACAACATAGCTGGAGAGATTTGGACTACACTGAAGGATCTCCACGAGACATCAAACAAAAGCAAAGCTTTCTTTCTGAAAAATCATCTATTCTCTGTTATTATGGATGAGCACATGTCCTTACAGGAACATCTTCTACAGATTCCGGACATTAGAGATCAACTTGACTACAGATTACGGACATTAGAGATCAACTTGAGGCCATTAGTCGTACAATGGAGTAAGAGGATATGGTAGTTATTACTCTGAAAAGTCTACCACAATTCTATGAGCACTTTATTGAGACGTTCAATATTACTGCAACTAATGTTGACCTCAAATTTTCAGATTTGTGCACCAAACTTTTGCAGCAGGATCATTGGAAACAACAATTTGATCGTAGTGCTCCTTCATCCTCCTCTGAAGAAGCATTTATAGCCCAATCCTTTCAAAATGATAAAGGCCCATCTCAATCATCAGCTCAGTCTCAGGATAGCTCCAAGAAGAAGCAAATTCGATGAAACTATTGCCACAAATTTGGTCATGTGATCCGAGATTGCAACACTAGCATGCTTCTAATCAGCAGAAGTCAGCAGAAGCATGGAAGGTCTCAACCACAAGCCAATATTTCAGAACATAGAGCGCCTATTGATCAACCCGAGTCTGCCTTTTACGCCTTTTGAGGATTCACTTGTAGACTTTTGTTTTGAAGTTAGATTGACCATTAAGGGAGGGTATTAGAGTTAAATCTATCTATTTTTGTTTCTCTTCTATAGATTTATTTCGAGTTTTAATGGTCACTCCTCTTCTATGTTTCCATATTCTTTGTTCAATATGGAAATTTTCTCTCTTCAGAATGTTTCTATTTTTGGGTATGTGCAAGATCATGAGGGGCCAAAAATGTGGCGATGTAAAAAAATCCACTTTTCAGTCGTCCAAAAGCACATGAAAATGTATGTTGACTTTTTAGTAGGCCTAGGTGTTAGTACACCAAGGCAAACCTGACACCAAAGCACAAGACTAATGGGGTACCCGATTTTTCGGGTACCTGAAACCTGTGGCATAAATCAAAACCCGCGAGCCATTTTCCTCATTTCTCCTCACGTTTTGGGTTTGGAAAATGGCTCCAAATATCATATACACAATATTTTCGGGTACCTGATTGCGCCAACAACAAATTCGACTCCAAAGTTGATCCGATAAGTAAATTCTTGCTATATCTTGATTAATTTCTTTCATTTTCATGTTAAATGTAATTTTTTTGGTTAAAATAGGGTTTTGTATTGATTTTTTTAATAATATATGAAATCAATTTGAAATTTATATTTGTTTATTATTTAATCAGGCATGGCTGACAACAATGAAGATAATAACCCTCCCCTACCAAATAACGATCCCCAAAACAATCCAGAACCACTTCAAAACCCTCAATCTTTAGAGGATTTGATACAGGAGAACTTGAACACTATATGGGGCTTCAAAAATACGTATCAGAATATACCTACGTTAGCTCATATGCTTGCCACCCTAAATACCATTGTTGAAAACATTCACACCCTTACGCAGCAACATAATGTTGCTCTTCATTGGCGTGACGATATGCATGCCCAATTTGATGGACTTGACCATGATGGGGTTGCGGCCCTTAATATAACTAAAGAAGATATAGCCTCCCTTTTTTGTTAATCCTAAAACCGGATTAAAAGTTGACCTCAAAAAGCCCAAATTATCAATAAAATGGTGCACAAATGAAGCAATGCGCACACACTTTTGGGATCGCTAGTGGATGGTTTTTGATAAACCACCCCATAGCAATTTGGAGCTCCCTTTCTATTTCATAAAAAAATTGTTAATTATTGGAGCATGAGGCCCAACGTGGGCGTAGGTGGAGGAGCTCCTTAGACTAGGCCATTTGCCCAGCGCAAAAAGGCCACTACCTTTGTCCCCACCACTGATTTCGCACCCCCTCCTCCGGTGCAGCATCTCGATATCATTGCAGAGGTTGCCTCACAGAGTATTAGGGCCATTCATTTGTTGAGTGATCAGTTGATCATACAGACCAAGTCATTGTTGCCTCCTGGTGTGGATGATGCTAGCGCATCGACATCTGGTCGGAGTTCACATGTATGCGTGCCCCATATTTGCATTATATGCAAGAATATGTGCCTCAGACTGCTTATTGATGCTGATACATATCAGTATGTTATTGGTGAGGAGGATATAGGAGACGCAACTGCAGAGGCTACAACACCTCATGGAGGTTCGATGATGCAGGATCAATCAGAGCCAAACACTTCTTCAAAGAGGCTACATTTTGATGATCCCCCTACGGCATAGGATGTAGTTTTAGTTTTGTGGTCATTTACAGATGCCACTTGACACATTTTGAGATGGCATATATGCCACATTGTACACCTTGAAACATTGATTTTGTAGACATTTTGAAATGGCATGTACCATATTTGTATATGGAGATACTTTTGATACATTTGATACTTTCTATATATAGAACATGTTCATTTTTATGTTATATTTGCGTCATCTTTTGTATACATATTTACTATTCATGTTTATGGAATTGAATGGTGAAGTTATATCTTGACTATGATAATCATTATGATTTAAATTATATCTTGTTGAAGTTATATGTCAATTTGTTTGAATTTTTTATAATAGATGTAATAAATTACCCAAATGTAATAATTTACACAAGTGTAATAAATTAATAGATGTAATGGATTTGTTGTCCTCAGTCACCTACTTTGGGTGACTTGGGTCGAGCGTGGTTGCGAGCGTTCCATTGACTCCGTGGGTGGAACGGGGTTGTCATTGGCGTTAATCCGGCCAACCATAGCCAATGGAGCAGACGGTTCGATGCCAGGATGGACGGTTTGAAAGATACACTGTGGAGCTACTTTCAACTGACCCTCACTGCAAGTTTTGGCATCGACTAAAATCACCTTGTCAAATGCAAATGAAGTCGAATCGCCCAAAACCGAGAGAGGTTATTGTAGACCTTGGAAACACGATCCCGTAGCCCCTAACGGTTTGTTGATACCTCTCACGAGGTCCAAGATACGAGCTTCGGAAGATCGCTGCCCAATTGTGCTTAGTGCACCTTGGGGTCACTTGGGTCAAGCGTGGTCGCGAGCATTCCAGTGTCTCTGTGGGCGAAACGAGATTGTCACTAGTGTTTACCCAGCCAACCGGAGTCGATGGAGCAGACAGTTCGATGCTAGGACAGACGGTTTGAAAGATACACTGCAGAGCTACTTTCAACTGACCCTCACTACAAGCTTTGGCATCGACTGAGATCGCCTTGCCAAATGCAAATGAAGTCGAATCACCCAAAACCAAGAGAGGTTATTATAGACCTCGAAATCACGATCTCCTAGCCCCTAACGATTTGTCGATACTTCTCACGAGGTCTGAGATACGAGCATCAAAAGATCGCTGCCCGATCATGCTTAAGGCACCTTGGGGTCACTTGGGTCGAGCGTGGTGCAAGCATTCCAGTGACTCCGTGGGCGGATCGAGGTTATCACTTGCGTTTACCCAGCCAACCGGAGCCGATGGAGCAGACGGTTTGATGCCAAGATGGACGGTTTGAAAGATAAACTTTAGAGCTACTTTCAACTGACCCTCACTGCAAGTTTTGGCATCGACTGAGATCGCCTTGCCAAATGCAAACGAAGTCAAATTGCCCAAAACCGAGAGAGGATATTGTAGACCTTAGAATCACGATCCCGTAGCCCTAGACAGTTTGTCGATACCTCTCACGAGGTCCAAGATACGAGCCTCGGAAGATCGCTGCCCAATCATGCTTAGTGCACCTTGGGGTCACTTGGGTCACGTGTGGTCGCAAGCATTCCAGTGACTCCGTGGGCAGAATAGGGTTATCACTAGTGTTTACCCAGCCAATTGGAGCCGATGGAGCAAATGGTTCGATGCCAGGACGAACGGTTTGAAAGATACACTTCAGAGCTACTTTCAATTGATCCTCACTGCAAGTTTTGGCATCGAATGAGATCGCCTTGCAAAATGCAAACGAAGTCGAATCGCTCAAAACCAAGAGGTTATTGTAGACCTCAGAAACATGATCCCATAGCCCTTGACGATTTGTCGATACCTCTCACGAGGTCCAAGATACGAGCCTGGGAAGATCGCTGCCCAATCGTGCTTAGTGCACCTTAGGGTCACTTGGGTCGAGCGTGGTTGCGAGCGTTCCAGTGACCCCGTGGGCGGAGCAGGGTTGTCACTGGTGTTTACTTGGCCAACCGGAGCCGAAGGAGCAGGCGGTTCGATGCCAAGATAGACGGTTTGAAAGATACATTTCAGAGCTACTTTCAACTGACCCTCACTGCAAGGTTTGGCATCGATTGAGATCGCCTTGCCAAATTCAAACGAAGTCGAATTGCCTAAAACCGAGAGGTTATTGTAGACCTCGGAAACACGATCCCGTAGCCCCTGACAGTTTGTCGATACCTCTCACGAGGTCCGAGATACGAGCCTTGGAAGATCACTGCCCAATCGTGCTTGGTGCACCTTGGGGTCACTTGGGTCAAGCGTGGTCACAAGCATTCCAACGACTCCGTGGGCGAAACGGGGTGGTCACTGTGTTTACTTGGCCAACCGGAGCCAATGGAGCAAACGGCTCGATGCCAGGACGAACGGTTGTAAAGATACACTTCAAAGCTACTTTCAACTGATCCCCACTGCAAGTTTTGGCATCGACTGAGATCGCCTTGCCAAATGCAAACGAAATCGAATCGCCCAAAACCGAGAGAGGTTATTGTAGACCTCGAAATCACGATCACGTAGACTCTGACAGTTTGTGAATACCTCTCACGAGGTCCGAGATACGAGCCTTGGAAGATTGCTGCCCAAACGTGCTTAGTGCACCTTGGGGTCACTTGGGTCAAGCGTGGTCGCGAACATTCCAGTGACTTCGTGGGTGGAACGGGGTTGTCACTAGCGTTTACCCGGCCAACCGGAGCCGATGGAGTAGACAGTTCGATGCCAGGACGGACGATTTGAAAGATACACTTCAGAGCTACTTTCAACTGACCCTCACTGCAAGTTTTGGCATCGACTGTGATCGCCTTGCCAAATGCAAACGAAGTTGAATCGCCCAAAACCGAGAGGTTATTGTAGACCTCGAAATCACGATACCGTAGCCCTTGACGGTTTGTCGATACCTCTCACGAGGTCCGAGATACAAGCCTCGGAAGGTCGCTGCCCAATCGTGCTTAGTGCACCTTGGGGTCACTTGGGTCAAGCGTGGTCGCGAGCATTCCAGTGACTCCGTGGGCGGAACGAGGTTATCACTTGCGTTTACCCAGCCAACCGGAGCCGATGGAGCAAACGGTTCAATGCCACGACGGACGGTTTGAAAGATACACTTCAGAGCTACTTTCAATTGACCCTCAGTGCAAGTTTTGGCATCAATCGAGATCGCCTTGCCAAATGCAAACGAAGTCGAATCGCCCAAAACCGAGAGGTTATTGTAGACCTCAGAATCACTATCCCGTAGGCCCTGACAGTTTGTTGATACCTCTCACGAGGTCCGAAATACAAGCATCAAAAGATCGTTGCCTAATCGTGCTTAGTGCACCTTGTGGTCACTTGGGTCGAGCGTGGTTGCAAGCCTTCCAGTGACTCCATGGGCAGAACTAGGTTGTCACTAGTGTTTACCCAGCCAACCGGAGCCGATGGAGCAGACTGTTCGATGCCAAGACGGACAGTTTGAAAGATACATTGTGGTGCTACTTTCAACTGACCCTCACTGCACAATGAATCGTTTACATCTATCATGTATGTATCCATCTGATTCAAATGAACTTTCAAAGCATCAAAGATTGTTTGAAATGATAAAAAATAATATCCTTAAAGCGTTAGAAACAACAATCAAACATGTAAGAATTCAAACCATGCAAATGACATATAATAAAAAATTGTGTTTTCATTGCCTTTTTCTGAGAAAATGTATACTTAGATCCCTTGTTGGCACTATTGGCCACCCATACATGATTTTGGTCATAAGTCCTTATCAAGACTTCTACGACATTTAACTTTTAAATCAAATTGATTGTTACAAATTGCCATTATAGGCTTCAAAAGATCTCAATTAACCATTAAGGATCCTTTTGTCCTTCTCTTTGATTGGATCCATGGTGACCGTAGGTGTCTTCATAGGTGCTCCTTGCACAAGTTACAATCCACATACAAAACCAAGTTTATTGACTCAAAATACAATCTAAGAAAGGTGAAATTAATGTATTGAAATTAAGCTTAACGAACTTAGAAAACATTGCACTAAGTTAACTTATTACCTAGTCAAGTGTTCCTGAAGGGTCATCTCTTTGCTTCAAGGTCTCCAATAGTGCTTCATGATCAGCAATACAAATAGTCCAAAGTTCTTTTGTCTTTGGTCTTCCTTGATGCTTTGACAACTTGACATTTGTTGCTATAACAAGGTGTGAATACATGAGAATAGTTTTGTGCTTCTCATAGTCTTCAAATGCAAGAATTCCATTCTTTCTAATCATGAATGTTCGCAGCCATGTTCCCGCAACAACTGAACCAGTAGGATATGTGAACCCATCACCATTTGTCATCGGTTGTACAAGCTTCTGTTTACCTCGTACACAACGTGCTAACCAATAATCTGACCTCTCATCATTCCCCTGTGGTGCAACCAATGCAAAAACATCTCCTGGCTGCAGAAGATCTGAAAGCTGGTCATACTCAACTAAAGTGTCCATGTCATCATTTCTTATAGAGTGTTAAAGATAAAGGAGTTAGATATTGTGGAACCCATGTATCCACCCACTCACTTGACTCACAATGATCCCAATCATACTGAAAACACATGGGGCAAAAACAAGCCAACTCTCGTGTCCAAATGGTCCATGTACTACTATTGGAGCTTCAGAATGAATGCATTTTTGAAGAGTCTTTCACTATTTGACAATCCAATCTATCTCCTATAGTTCCCTCCTCAACCAACCAAAAGAATCTACGTACTGTAGAATCAAGAGTCCCCCCCTGTGACAATGCTAAATTACACCAATCAACAATACAACAAGCATCAAGAAGTACATCACCTAAAATCCTCAATTGCTCCTTAACTAGAGCTCTCTTCACACGTGCACCTGCTCCATCATGCTCCCCTTTCCCATGCCCTGACTCAAAAAAACTCCAAATATGAGGTACACCTCTCTCCACATGCATTCTACACAACCAATAAAACATTTTGGCATTCTTAAATTGACCGTTGCAATTATCCGACTAAATGAGATGCCTATCCATAGCAATACCATTTTCCTACAAGAAGTCAAAATAGTTCCGGAAACAAAAATGAACAAACTCATGAGAGTGAGACCTATCGTTGCTCATATAAAAATGGTACTCTATGATTATCTTTCGCTCATCTTTTGTGCTATCAGGGAAATGTCTATATGTGATTTGTACAAAAATAGCAACATGAATGGAATTGTAATATTGAGCTTGAGTCTCATTTTGGGGCTGCAATGTATAGTTCTCCGCAAAGTCTACAACAGATATAATAGTTCCAATGGGGAAAGTGTCCTTACACGTCCTGAATTGTTGATCCAACCATTGAGACCTGTGACTATGCCTTGCATACTTGTAAAAAAGATTTGTCTTGAAATCTAAGATAAAATCAGCAACATTGTATTCTTTTGCAACTAACTCACATCTAGAGCCTTCACCTCCACTCTTCAATGTATATTTCACTGTTTCATATACCTTTTTTTGGATGAGTGTCTTTCCAAAATTGTGTTCCAAACCCTCATGAAAACATGTCCTAAACTTGGACAAGCCATCACATTTTGAGCACTTGGCATTTAAGCAATTTTTTTTATAAAATAAACAACCATCATCTCTTTGACATAAAAATTGATCTAGCAAGTCTCTTGATGATTTAGGAAGACCACTTGCACCACAATCCTCTAGCATTTCATTAGTATGCAAAGTAGAACGAATGGACCATAATAATTCATGATGCATTGAAAACTCAACATGATATTTGCAACATGTATTCCGAATCTTAGGAGGTACACAATAAAATGGCTTCACGGATTGAAAAGACCTTTGTGATATTTTCAATGTTGGATGTGTCTCACAAAATTTTTTATACAAAATTGTTTGACTTACCTCCACATAATGTTTAGGATGTGGAGTGCAGTCTCGATTGCCAACTCTCAACTTCAAGACATCCTTCACATTTGGTGACACTCTTGAGTTAGCATCCCAAAATTGTTGAATTTCATCCTTGACAACATCTGTTAGCTTCTTATCGAAACGTGGAAGTCTCCCACCATAAGCCCATGTATCAATTTGAAGTAGATCATCAGGTCTTTCTCTTCTTGCAAGTGCTCTACCCAAAGTTTTACGGTCTATATTGAAGTCAACACAAGTTTGTCTCATCAAACGAGCCTTTCTCAACTGATGACTTACTAAGGAGGTTGTAATAACCCTCCGAGCAACTCTCGTCTTTTTCTCTGCTAGTCTTCCCAATGCTATTGAGAGCATTGAAAAGATTCTTCACAACAATGGCATTTCTCTCCATTTTCTTGTTCACATGAATCTTCAATTTCACAAGCACGTGTCTCATCTTTTGCATCTTTAACAATTGTACAAAAATTTGACATTGCTCAACCAATGTCTTGTTTCCAAAAAATTGATCATAAAGTCTTGAAGCCCACAACCTAACGGTTATGTGTGACCTCTTTCCTTCCCAATTATTCATAATGTTCTACTCAATTTCAATTAACCATTTAGGTGTTCTTGAAAGCCCCGAATTTGAAGATTGATTATCTTTATTGCAAGGGACTTCATTTTGCATATAATTTGGAGATGTGTAACGTTCATGTGGTTCTTGTGCAACATTTCCATTCCCCAAGTCTACATTTTCAATCTCCATCTGTACATTTTCATCTTCATTCCATTCATTGTCATTCCCCAAATCTACGTTTTCATTCCCCAAGTCTACATTTTCATTCTCCATCTCTACATTTTCATCTTCACTCCATACATTGTTATTCACAAAATCAATTTCCATATTATTTTCAAATTCAACATCCTCTTCACTTGCAACTACATTTACGGGGTCACCTTGATTAATGTTTAACATACCTTCTCTCCTTCGGTGATTTTCCATATCTTTTTCCCTATATGCTTGAATTTCTTCATCTGCCACCTTCCTCTTTCGTTTATCCTTTCGACGACTGCTACTTCCCATGGTGAGACCACAAGTTGACAAAAAACAAAAAATGGGCCCCAAATCACTTTACCCGTGAAAAAAGTTTAAAATCCTGTGCTTCTCTGGTTTGTGGGGACAGGAATATTTTGGTCAAAGTTACACTAGTCCATAATCGGGTACCCGATTTTATTGGGTACCCAATTTTATCAGGTACATGAAAAAACAGCAGGAGTAAATGAAAAAATTGAACTTTTATATATAAAAAGAGGTTTAAATATGTATTATATATATACTAATGTATATAATGTATTATATTATATATATACTATAATAGGAGAGAGAGAGAGAGAGAGAGAGAGAGAGAAGGGGAAGGGGAGATAAGAGAGAGAGAGTAGGGGAAGGGTAGAGAGAGAGTAGGATAGAGAGAGAAGGGGATGGGGAGAGAGTAGGAGAGAGAGAGAGAGAGAGTAGGAGAGAGAGAGAGAGAGAGAGAGGGGAACGGGAAGGGGAGAGAGTAGGATAGAGAGAGAAGGGGAAGGAGAAAGAGAGAGAGAAGGGGAAGGGGAGAGAGGGAGAGAGAGAGACTCTCTCCTTCCCCTTCTCTCTCTATCCTACTCTCTCCCCTTCCCCTTCTTTCTCTCTCTTACTCTCTCTCCTTCCCCTTCTCTCTCTATCCTACTCTCTCCTTCCCCTTCTCTCTCTCTCCTACTCTCTCCCCATCCCCTTCTCTCTCTATCCTACTCTCTCCCCTTCCCCTTCTCTCTCTCTCTCTCTCAGCCCCCGCCACCTTCTCACTCTCTCTCTCTTCCTCAATGGCCGCCCATGAATTTTTTAAATGGTTGATTGATTTCCTTTGCTTCTTTCAATGGCCATCCATGAGGAAGATACAATAGCCAATCTGCGTCCTTTGGATAAAAAAGATGATCTGTAAAACTTAACCTAAAAATTCAGTTCTGCTAACGAAAATGTCTAATCATAGCAAGGTACAGAAGCTCGAGAAAGGTTTAACGAATTAATATGCAAATATTTTTGTCCATAACAATATTTTCTGCATTTATTATGATATTGATCCGATTTGATGCACCTTCGCTATTTGATCCATACTTCCCTTTCATTTCACTTGCTTTGCTCATTTTGCACGTCATAGGCCAAGATTTGACAGCGGGTATGACCTTGGTACTGCCGGTGTTAATGATAAATTTTACCTTTTAGCTATTAATTTTTTGTCATTTTTCCTGTATGATGGTTTTGTATACGAATTGTGGATATTCTCTGGGAAACTTTTCATTTTTTCCTGTAGGATGCCTTTGTATACAAATTTTGGAGAATCTTTGTTAAAGAGTAGGTAAGGATGGCTAAGCTGAGTGCAGTGGAGAGGGAGAGGACTAAATTGAGAGAGCGGAGGCGGAGAGCGATAACGACAAAAATATTTCAAGGATTGCGAAAATATGGAAATTATAATCTTCCTCCCAGAGCAGACATTAATGAAGTTCTTCATGCCTTAGCAGAGGAAACCAGTTGGATTGTTGAAGCTGACGGTACTACATATAGAAATGCGGTATGTATTTTTGGACTAAATTTTATTTTTCGTTTCTTTTAGGTCTTTAAAGGTGGTCACCTAAAACTTTGTATTAAATGTCAGGGAATGCATGAAAATAATATGATTCCAAGCACGAGCATAAGTCCCTACAGGGGCATAGTTGTGTCTTTTACAGGCGTCATAAACCATAGTTCTCCATAGAGGTCATGAAGACTTCCTAGGGGTCCTAACGTGTGATAAGGCGTACTAGGACCCCTAGGAAGTCCCCATGACCCCTTTTGACACATTTATGACCCCTTCAAACATACTTGAGTGTTCAAATGTGTCAAAAAGGGTCATGGGGACTTCTTAGGGGTCCTAACGTGTGATAAGGCGTACTAGGACCCCTAGGAAGTCCCCACGACCCCTTTTGACACATTTGAACGCTCAAGTGTGTACTTCCTCTTCACAAATATTTCTTCCCTCATCTTGTTGCCTATTGATACCGACAAAGTGAATCTAGGCATTTCTGCCATGTAATGGGAGAAAAATGGTTTCCTAATTGATGTGTCTAAATAATACATGCAAGAACCTTTTCTTTGATATTGCTCACTAACCCTTTACAACAAAAAATGTTTACAAAAACTGGCATGTACTTGCATGAGGACATTATATATTACAGAAATCCCGTGCAGAAGCAACTGGCAAGCCGCTCAAAAAGTAGTAATTGATAGCAAGTGGGATAATGCAGATGCTTTAATAAACCACTATCTTCTTTACTCAAGCAACATTTGGTTCATCTGCTCAACTGGGGCATGTTTGGGAACAGACAGTCTCCATTTAAACTCAAGTCTCTAGAAGCAATTATATTTGCCAGTGGAGGAGATACACCCATTGGACTTGCAATAACTTTATGCTCACAGGAATTTCCATTTCTCTTCAATTGGGATACTAGGACCCCTAGGAAGTCCCCATGACCCCTATGGACACATTGGAATGCTCAAGTGTGTCTTAAGGGGTCTTACGACCCCTTCGAACACACTTGAGTGTTCAAATGTGTCAAAAGGGGTCATGGGGACTTCCTAGAGGTCCTAGTACGCCTTATCACGCGTTAGGACCCCTAGGAAGTCCCCATGACCCATATGGACACATTCGAATGCTCAAGTGTGTCTTAACGGGTCCTACGACCTCTTCAAACACACTTGAGCATTCAAATGTGTCAAAAGGGGTCATGGGGACTTCCTAGGGATCCTGGTACGCCTTATCACGCGTTAGGACCCCTAGGAAGTCCCCATGGCCCCTATGGACACATTGGAATGCTCAAGTGTGTCTTAAGGGGTCCTACGACCCCTTCGGACACACTTGACGTTCAAATGTGTCAAAAGGGGTCATGGGGACTTCCTAGCGGTCCTAGTACGCCTTATCACGCATTAGGATCCCTAGTAAGTCCCCATGACCCCTATGGACACATTGGAATGCTCAAGTGTGTCTTAAGGGGTCCTACAACCCCTTCGAACACACTTGAGCGTTCAAATGTGTCAAAAGGGGTCATGGGGACTTCCTAGGGGTCCTAGTACACCTTATCACACGTTAGGACCCCTAAGAAGTCCCTGTGACCCCTATGGACACATTGGAATGCAAAAATGTGTCTTAAGGGGTCCTACGACCCCTTCGGACACACTTGAGCATTCAAATGTGTCAAAAGGGGTCATGGGGACTTCCTAGGGGTCCTAGTACGCCAAATCACGCGTTAGGACCCCTATGGACACATTGGAATGCTCAAGTATGTCAAAAGGGGTCATGGAGACTTCCTAGGGGTCCTAATACGCCTTATCACGCGTTAGGACCCCTAGGAAGTCCCCATGACCCCTATGGACACATTGGAATGCTCAAGTGTGTCTTAAGGGGTCCTATGACCCCTTCGAACACACTTGAACGTTCAAATGTGTCAAAAGGGGTCATGGGGACTTCCTAGCGGTCCTAGTACGCCTTATCACGCGTTAGGACCCCTAGGAAGTCTCCATGACCCTATGGACACATTGGAATGCTCAAGTGTGTCTTAAGGGGTCCTACAACCCCTTCGAACACACTTGAGCATTCAAATGTGTCAAAAGGGGTCATGGGGACTTCCTAGGGGTCCTAGTACACCTTATCACGCGTTAGGACCCTTAGGAAGTCCCCATGACCCCTATGGACACATTGGAATGCTCAAGTGTCTTAAGGGGTCCTACAACCCCTTCGGACACACTTGAGCGTTCAGATGTGTCAAAAGGGGTCATGGGGAAGTCCATTGACATCTACTTATTCAATATAGTCAAACCGCCGACATTACAAGGAGTTTGTAGAAAAATCTTGTGTTGGATACTTTCAAGAGGACTTGAGCTGAAACTGTCTGTCATCAAATCAACTATGCAAGTATTTTTTCGAATACATTATATATATATATATATATATATATATATATATATATATATATATATATATATATATATATATATATATATATATATATATATATATATATATATATATATATATACCTTTTTTTATATATGAAAGTTCAATTTTTTCATTTGCTCCCGCCCTTTTTCATCTTCCTAGAAAGATTGGGTACACGATAAACTCGAGTACCCGATTATTGACTGGTCATATTTGACCAAAATATTCCCTGTCCCCACAGACTAGAGAAGCACGAGATTTCAGACTTTTTTCACGGGTTGCAGGAAAAAAAATGTGATTTGGGGCCCATTTTTCGTTTTTTGTCAACTTGTGGTCTCACCATGGGAAGCAACAGTCATCGAAAGGCTAAAAGGAAGAGGAAGGTGACGAATGAAGAAATTCAAGCATATAGGGAAAAAGATAGGGAAAATCACCAAAGAAGGAGAGAAGGTATGTTAAACATTAATCAAGGTGACCACGTAAATGTAGTTGCAAGTGCAGAGGATGTTGAATTTGAAAATTATATGGAAATTAATTTTGTGAATAACAATGTATGGAGTGAAGATGAAAATGTAGAGATGGAGAATGAAAATGTAGACTAGGTGAATGAAAACGTAGATTTGGGGAATGACAATGAATGGAATGAAGATGAAAATGTACAGATGGAGATTGAAAATGTCGACTTGGGGAATGAAAATGTTGCACAAGAACCACATGAACGTTACACATCTACAAATTATATGCGAAATGAAGTCCCTAAACGTAAACCAATTCAATATCCTCTAGCTAATGACAGTCATCAAATTCTTGTTCTTGACAGAATAAGGTTGGGTCTTATGGAAAGGAACTTCCTTAAAAATTAAGTTGAGGTTACTGAGATTTTTTTTAGAGTATTTAAAGAGTGTTTCAATTTAAGAAAGCTGGTGGTTAATTTCATAGTGAAAATCCCTTATTTTTACTTGCTTAAATTCAGAAATCTAACAAGCAAGAGCTCCTATTTTTCACCAAAAGATTCTAAATAATCATATAGCCAAAAAAATCTCTTAAGACCACCTATTTCTCAAAAATAGAACTCAAACCCCATTTAACCCCGCCTATGCCACTTAAAGCTATTGCTCAACAGTGCAAGAAAAGTTAAGTAAACCAATCCAATGAAGTTTATTGGGAAAACGGTGAGTACATAAAAACAGAGCAACGCACCGTGAAGCAAGGTTATGACATCTTCCCTCATATCCCTTCTATGGTAGTCTTGTTACTTTAGCAAAATAATTTTTTTACTAATCCAATTTATAACTGCATCTCTACTTAATCCCACGAACCACCTTTGAGGCATCCTTTTAAGGGTTTTTGGATTGTCAAAGACCATGAAATTTTGGTATGGAAAAGAGTGGAATAATTTTAAGTCAACAATTTTTTTGCCTGTTTAGAAATGGGAACTCGAAACTAGAATATTTACCTATCCGTTTAGAAGATTTACATGTCTTAACAACCTCCTAAAAAGATTTTGAATGAAACTCGACCTTTTTCATCATCTTCAATTCCACGATCTTCCTTCGTTCAACATAAAACTCTCTTGACAAACGGAAACTGTCGGACAAAACCTTCTTCACACTTCCGGCAACATCAACTTTAGGGTTTCATAGCAGAGAGCAAACGTTAGAACCCTCAATTTAGGGTTATGTTTGAAGCACAACCAATTTGCAGGCGTGTAAAGCACTTACCGAATCAACTACAGAGTCGAATTTGTTGTTGGCGCAATCAGGTACCCAAAAATATCGTGTATATGATATTTAGAGCCATTTTCCAAACCCAAAACGTGAGGAGAAATGAGGAAAACAACTTGCAGGTTTTGATTTATGCCACAAGTTTCAGGTACCCAAAAAGGCTTGTGCTTTGGTGTCAAATTTGCCCAAGTGTATGTCACCCAGGCCTACTAAAAAGTCAACATACATTTTCATGCGCTTTTGGACGACTGAAAAATGGATTTTTTTACATCGCCACTTTTTGGCCCCTTGTGATCTTGCACATACCTGCATGCACATATACATATACATACATATATACATACATACATAGATATACATACATACATGTATATATATATACATACATATACATATATATACATACATATACATATACATACATATATACATATGTATACATAAACATATATACATATACATACATATATACATACATATACATATACACACATATATATATGTATATATGTATGTGTATGTATGTATATGTATATATGTGTGTGTGTGTGTCTATATATATATATATATATATAAAATAGTGTGTGATGGTATACCAATGACAATTGCATTTATTAACTCCATCACATTTTAACATACAATGGAGCAATGCATGAGGTAAACAATGAGGCTGTTGAATTGCGCACAACCTTTCTCTCCATTGATAGATTGATTAAAAAAAATTGCAAACACAAACGCTACATATAAAAGTAGTACTTAATTATCGATAGTTTGGAAATTAGACTGGAAATCTCCATCTTCAAATGCTCATTATACCTAAACATTACATTAAAAGATATATAAATAAGAAGGTAAATGTGGTCATAGAGCTCAGATATAAGGATATGTAAGACATTATTTTGTATTAAAAGCTGAAATTTTCTATTTTTCCCTAATAAATTTGTCATAACAATTTATGGACATCCATGAAAGCATAATGGTAGGGGAATTTTTGTCAGATATTATAATTGGAAATGTTGTTGTAGACATGAATGTAAAATGTGGAACCATAGACAAAGCACCTAAATTGTTTGAAAGAATCCCTCAAACAGATCTCATGAACTGTAATGATTGCAGGATATGCACAAAATTGATTGCGCAAGGAAGCTCTCAAAATATTTGAAGTAATGGAGCACTCTGGAACATATCCCGACATTGTAAACGTTGTTGGTGTTCTAGGTACATGCAGCCATGCAAGTTTAGTGGATGAGGGCTGTGGATACTTCATCACATGAACAACCTTATTGCATTGCAACCACAGGTGGTCATTATGTGTGCATGCTCCCCTTCATGCCTTTGTTGACTATCTTGAGAATACCCCAAAACTTTATCACTATTAATCACACTTAGGTGTGCCAATAGCAATTGTATTGATTGAATCAATGCATCACATTTTAACATACAATGGAGCAATGCATGTGGTAAATTGTGAGGCTATTGAATTGAGCACAACCTTTTTCCCCATTGATAGGTTGCAACTTCAGATTGATTAAAAAGAATTGCAAACACAAATGCTACATATAGAAGTGGTAATTAATTATTGATATTTTGGAAATTAGACTGGAAATCTCCATCTTCAAATGCTCATTATACCTAAACATTAGATTTAAAGTTATATAAAAATAAGAAGGTACTTGTGGTCATAAACTCAGATAATCACATATAAGGATATGTAAGAGATCATTTTGTATTAACCACAGAAAGTTTCTATTTCTCCCTTATAAATTTATGTCATGACAAAATTTTTATATCATATTAGTAACAATAATTCATATCAATTGATTAATAATTCCATTTTAAAATGCTTATCTAATCAGCACCAATATCTTTAGATGCTATTATGAGATGTACAACTCAAACATCATGCAAGTTTACAGTGTTTGATTAATATTAAGGGTTGAACGTAAACGGTGGAGCACATTTTACTTCTAACCAAAAACTTATTATGCAGTGAAGTTGACCTATCAAATGGTGCCAACTCCTCCATCTCGTTGAAGAAGTGTGATGCCTAATATGATCCCTGGAGTTTGCTTTGGCAATAAGTTGTGGGTTACTACAGTTGCATTCAGAAATGGCAGCTATCCAGCCTCTGGAATGTACCAATGCATAAATTACCCTTATACACCATAACTTATGCATTGGTACATCCTATAGGCTGATTAGCTGTTTCTGTTGACAGCCTTTTACCTACACTGGAGAGACTATTTCAATAATGTGGCTTCCTGCCACCATCTTCTCTTATCTCAGGATTTCTACTTCAGATCTTCTTTAATATGCTTGACTACTTTTGGAGTGGATTGGGTGTGGTGAGAAGATGTGTGATATTTATAAAGTGAGTAACAGGAGCTGTTCATCTTTCATATGAACTGATTTTTGGGTCAAGGAAACTCTGGAACGATGAATGCGGCCTCTCACAGTCGTTTACTGACTTTAGATTAAAGGAAGTGATTAGGCCCATTCAAAATAGATACGGGAGACAGTAGATCAATAATGTTTTGTTATTATTCTATTGAGCAGATCCTTATCCTCTGGTGGGAATTCATGAGGCACGTCACATGTTTTGGATGTTTGTTTAAAGGCTGCAAGAATCTTGCCTTGAACTAAAGAACATAGGAGCTTCAAAACCCTGATATTTTTAGATCTACTTTTCATTTATTGTGAATAGATTGAAGTAGCAGCCGTAGGGACATTGGTTTTGATTCCTCTCATATTTATAAGATTTCTGCTTTAGTAGGGTTTCCTGCAAATTCTGCCGATTTGACAGCACGGCACAATTTGACTCTGCTTTTACAGCAGGGCATGCAAATGTTTGAAGAAGAATGTTAAATACAAATCATCGCCTCTCTTACTTGTTGTGAAAATGAATATTAGGTAATCATAACTGTAGGGCCCTTTCTATGATCAATTAGCTCTTCTGATAAAGATCCCATCCATCCACTGAACCGTAATCACATCAACGCTGGTTAAACTTACTATTTTGTAATAACTTTCTGTAAAAGTGTTTGAATATTTTATAAGCTGACAAATCTAATTTTTTCACATTTTAATATTTTATATGAAGCTATTCAATTGAGAGTGAAAACTAGCCCATACAGATATACTAAAGATTCATTTCCTAATTCCTACTGTTAATATAAACATGTACACCAGGGATTATGGTATAATTAGGGAAGTAATTTGTGAAGGTCACGGGAAGGCTGGGCATGCCTAGATTTACAGATGTATTTTAATTTAAATTGGCCAAATTTCAGATATTAAAGTCCACTACATGCAAGGAATATATTTTTAAGGCACTAATGTGCTTTAAGTACTTATTCCGAAATCAAATGCATAAATGGAATACAATCCTCATTACAGACAGGAAAAGTGTTGAAAATATAAATATTTGTAGACACATGGCATGAAAAAAAAGTAGAAAAGACAATGAATTTGTTTAGACACTGACAAGCCTCATTGCCTAAGCAAGGATTCATTAAAAATCCTTACCTGCCGCTCCAAGTGGGCTGTGCAGAGAAAACAAATGTTGCAATTGTGAACCTTCCTGTGCTGGCTACTGTGAAAAAATAAAATTATACACAGATTTAGTATTTATATTGGGAAAAACTGCCAAAATAAAATTATAAATAAACAACGCTGAGAAAAAAAGATTAAGTCTCTGCTACATGCGATGTACTTCAAAAATAAAATGCAAACAATCGAACCCATCAGAAAATACCTTTGCAATGAGACATTCACTTAAAACCCAAAAATACCTTTGCAATGAGACATTCACTTAAAACCCAAAGATTCTCCATCACCACTGGTAGGAATGGAGGGTTGACAGCCATTGGCTTAAAACAGAAAAGTCATAGTAAAGCGGTTTGTAACAATTTTTTGAGGGTTTGCCCCTTCATAACTAAAAATAATAATGTTTCATTTAATTATTTCTCCAAGGCCACTGGTATAAGTAATAAAGGGTTAACAGCCATTGCATTATAATGAGAGGATTTTGCATTAAACAAGTACTTGGAAAATTAAGTAGTAATCCCCTTGACAGTTCGGGTGTTTGCTTGCTTTCCTTGTCATTATCAGCACTACCAGTCTCAATTAAATTGAAGGCTGCTTGAAAATGAAATGAAAACGGGTAAATGGGATATCCAAACAGACAGACCAATTTAATTCGCATGCAAAGTACCAATGATGACGAATAAGATTAATTTACTGTACTATGGGCTGTAGCTGCCGCACCTTCTATCAATATTAAATTATTGATGACCTTTGTTTCAATAAGCAATCCAACCCATCGTACAGCATTGGAGTTAATTGCGGACTTCACTCTTAGCCCACGTTTGGGAGAAGAGGCTCTCTTTGGCAATCGTGTAGTTTGTTTTTTACATAATTGTTTTGGCGAATAAAGGAAGAAGAGGCTCTATTTGGCAATCGTTTAGTTTGATTTTAACATAATTCTCTTGGCAAATAATGTAAGTAATTCTCAGTTCAACAAAATTCTGTTCAAAAATAAAATAGGTAACTTCAAAATAAACGAAATTCTCTAGAAACTCTTAGGCAGAAAACCTTGGTGAAGAAATCAATAGAAATTGTCTTGAACTAAAGAATGCATTGGATTAATTTTTAACATGCATGGCCTTTGAAACCTTACTAGTCCAATATTTATTCTTATGTCATGTGACAATTACGACATTACCAATAAAAACTAGTCTCATGATTTCAAAACCATGCATGATACAAAACTAATGAAGTCATTTCGACTGAGGAGACCTTAGAGAATTCAAGAATAGATAGCTCTCTATTAGTGATGGTCGAATAGAAGTGAAACGAAATCAGAAACTGAAGCAACATTCAATTCTCTTGCAGAGCCGACAATTGTGCTTGAATTGAAGAGAGTTGAAACTAGAGTTTTTTTAAGAGAAGTTTGTACTTGGTCACAGCTGATAATTATTTCTTTTGCAAAGTAACACAAGTGAACTCGCATTTGAAATTCATTTCAGAGAGATAAATAGTATGAGCAAACATGGCAAAGTAGTAAAGACACAAGATAAATTACATAATGATTTAATAAAAAGATTCTCAAACCACATTATGAGAAACAAAAAGCCCCAGAAGTGTTGATTTCCAGGTCCTTTTATGAAGAAAAACAATAGGAGAATCAGAGGAAAGAGTGAACAATAACAAAAGATATGCATCATGGTTTCACAAAGATCGCAAAAGGGACAAGGCAAAGGAAAGGTAGCTTAAAATGCAGTAGATACCATGTTGTTAGCCAAGTTTATTTAGCAAAAGAAGAATGACAAACAAAGAATCGGAAAAAACTAAGTTGTTATACTACTGTTGTAACTCATGTATTGGTGATTTATTTGCATATTGTCTTGTTAATACTCAACTATTGACATATCTCTCTCTTTCTCTCTCTATCTATAATATATTAATATATTTTACAAAATTCACACACATATATATATATTAAAAAATTGTACACTGTCATCCCCTATTTTTGGCTCTTTAGGAAACATCCCAGAAACAAATCCCCTGTCGTCCCCCATCCCCATCCCCAAAACGTCATGGAACATAGATAAAATGTGTTACCAAAGCATTTATCAATGTTGGCCTGAAAAATGAAAGCATTATATGTCTCGTAGCCTAGTAGTGCACATTATATTTATGCACAATATTATGTAGTTGCATTATGTATAAGGGTAGATTGATGTGTGCATATAACTATAGAATTAAGTGACTCGATCTTGAAAGAGGATTTATCATACAAGCATATGTATCCAAGATACCTAGATGATAACATTTAACAATATTTGTGGGTTTTTAATCATAATGTTACAGAATTGCATGCATTCTATGCAGATGCAAGAATTAACACATCTAAACCATGTATTGTTGTATTCCTATTTCCAAGTGGCTTCGTTTTTATTCTCTTTAGAAATCATTAATTAAAAAGTACTTAGATTTTAATAACCGCATGGCATAAATAGTAAATGAAAGAAAAATAACAAAGTTCATATCCTAAAGAAGCCTCAAGAATGTCTTCCCCTGAAAATCAGACATTCTAAGAAACCATTCTTAACATATTTTACTAAAGATAGCAAATTTCCACAATCCATAAACTGTTGCTGCTGTGCTTCTGGATAAGATTGTGTAAAATTTATTGACATCAACATTTTAGATCATACTCCATGATCCATCATCAGGATGTGAGAGTTTAAGAATGCAAATGATGGATCATGGAGTATGATCCGAAATGTTGATGTCAAAAAAATTTACACAATCTTATTCAGAAGCACAGCAGAAACATATTTTTCTATCTAAACTCCGGCAGATGGAGTAAAGAAATAGTTACTGAAATTGAATGAGACAAACCTCAATTTGAATTTCAAAATATTTTAAAAAGAATCCCGGAAAGTTAGGTTCATTTATAGTAAGAAACAAAAACACTAAATTATTTTTATAAAAAAATATTCATTATTATGCGTCCTCTAGAACATTGTTCAAAGCCATTCGTAAAGATTGTGCTATAAAATTACATGCAGGATACACAATTAATTTCCATGCCATAATACAAAAGCGTGAAAGCAACAAAATGCCATTTATGAGATACATCTGAATTAAAAGGTTCCTAAAAAAATATTTTTCAATCAAATTTCGAAGAGGGTAAGCCTGTCTTGTCAACTTAAATGACATATTAATCCATCCAATCCTCTCCTAAAAAAAATGATGTAAAGACATACCCAGCCTCGTCATGGAGAACTTAAATTTAAAACTGTTAAAAAAATAAATTATATTTAATCACGCTCCAAAATATTTGTCATCAAGAGTCATGTTTCACCCTAAGTTGCCGAATCGGGCACAGATATGGGTACGGGTATGTGGATATGGTACGCAAATACAACATAATTTTTTTGAAGGGGTTGGGTACGTTTAAATATGTCCATACAAAAATATATATATAAATCGTAAATATATACATATTTGCAGCCTAAAAACAAGAGTTAAGAAAATATTATACTTATAAAATTAATTACTTCATATACATTAAATTAATTAATATTATAATAAGAAATAATAAATATAAATTAAACAATTATATATTAAATAATGTTATTAAAATATATAATAATTTGAATTGAAAAAAATGCAACATTAATAATTAATTATTAAGATTCCATAGGGATTCCAAGAAGAACCTGATTCCGGTACGTACCGTACCTGGAATCGGCAGTTAAACTGGACGATTCAGCAACTTAGGTTTCACCTCTATAATCTTTGGACCTATAATTTTTTTAATGAAGCAATCTATTAAAGCTCCTTCAATTTCAAAAAAAACGAAAATACATATTAAAACAATTATTAAATTTCTTTTAAAGATGAGCATACCTGTGACTTCTTCAGAAGTTGAAGGAACCCACAACATACACTGGTGTAAGGCTCAACCAGCTATGTGAGCAGTTCAATACAGAATCTGGACTAATTTTCATCATAAGGTACCAAACCTTATTTGATAACCTGCACAATCTGACAAAACGACAAGGCATTAGGCTCACTTTGCCAGTGTCCAAACAAAAGCTTCCTTCCAAAAAAATCATTCAAAGCGCAATTATGTGAGGCATTTAGTCTTAGCACAGAAAAAAGCTCATCAGCAGAAAAAGCACATAGAAGCAGACATTCAATTTGTATGTATATTTCAACAAAAAAATTTATCAATGATCAATGTGCATGAATCTGAATGTATAAGAGTAAGCAAGCAGAGTAACAATTAATAACATACTGCAATAGGAAACTACGGGGAACTTCAAACTTCACCCACAAAAATAATTATAACAGTTTGAATTATTCAAGAGAGAATTTGTGCATAAATTTTTCGTTATTGAATTATGTGCATAAGCTTTTTGTGGGGGTTGTGGTGACTAAAAATTAATCACCATTTAAAATTGTTCAAAAGAGTATTTGTTCATATGTTAATGAGAAGGTCGGGGTGATCAGAAGTAGCAAATGGCTGATGGCTGCTGGGTGGGAGTCAGTTCCAACACCAAATAGGTCAGATCAAGTGCTCCAACAATATGGGGCACGCACTTCTATCACTTTTTAAGTTTTATGTTTATCCATTTGAATTTGCCCTTCAAACGCTAAGAAGTCAGGAATACCATGGTTAAAGAGGGAAACAGCATACATTAGACATATTTACATTATACATGTATTAATATAATAGTCTAAAATACTTTAATAGTGCTGAAAATTTTTACCATACATGTGACAGTCATTCGTAAAAGTTAATTGTATTTTAGACCAAAAAGCATAAATATGACAGCCATCAAATTTAGCCCACGCATTGATAAGCAAGAAAACATGTATATCCATGCAAATGCCTTTGTATTTACATGCATTCCTCTGTGACGCATAGGACTCGCATACACATGTAGCCATACTCACATGAACATGGATGTACGTACCCCGCTACGCATCAACCATGCATGGGTTTTATTTGGAGTCATATGGTTGTATTATGATTTTTTCTAAATAAAAGTAAACCAAATTTTTAAGGCCATAACAAATGAAAGGGAGAATATTCTGCATACTATAAAGAAGGATTATAGTGAATATATTTGGGCCATGATGCCTCACTTTCATATAAATACACACAGAGATAAATACATATATAGATAAACATCTGTTTTGAGCAAATTACCAGGCAAACTAAGGTGTAAATTCATTCTAAACATCCATCAGAGGAGAAGAATTTATCTAATTTGTCAAATGTTGTAGTTGCAACTACTTTAGTAGACATTTATGTAAAATGTGGAAGCATAGACAAGGCACATAAACTGAATGTTGGAATCCCCAACGAAATGAAAAATCATGGAGCTTTAAAAACTTCAAGCAAATGCAGTTGGCAGGTGCTAAAATGAGAGCTTTGAAACAGGTTATGGACATCCATCAAAGCATAGAGGATAAGAGCATCCATAAATCCATCAAAGAGAACAAGAAAATCCACTTTGCACAAGCAAATACAATGAATTCATATCAATTTGAAATTATATATAATATTTTTTAATTTCTTATTTTAAATACACACAAACCTCAAATGTAACTTGATACTGATCTGCTCACGTTCTTTTGTGGATTTGTAAATGCTCAACTGTTGTAGTAAAATGATGATGATTTGATTCAAATATTTAAAAACAGATTAGAGATTTATTCAAAGAGCTCTACAAATTTCAAAGAAGGGTGGGAAATTTATAGAATATTTAGGTGAAAATATGATGACCAAGGCTAAAGATTTGATTTAAAGTTAACTAGCTTGATTGACGAAATAACTTGATTGATTAGTCAACTAGCTTGACTGACGAATTAACTAGCTTCATTGATCAATCAACTGACTTGATTGTTCAATCAAATAATTTGGCTGACTCATTAGTTAATAAATTTGAATCTGTAATTATTAAGTAGAAAGTGGAATTATATTGACACGAGTGAGATGTAGGATTGACTCATTAGTTAACTGACTTAAGATGAATGAATGAAATATGAGTGATGATAATAGAATTACTAATTTATTTTAACTAAATATATGTGCATCGATTAATTAGCAGATCAATTAATTAGACATGGGGTGATATTAGAGCGAGTAATATAATGTAAATAAAAATCTATTAATTTCTATTTCTCAAGTTCTTTTATAGTGATTGTGATCCATCTGAATGTGTCATGTAATTCAGATGATCAGGAAGAATAATGCCAAGAAATCAAGGTTGAAGGCCTTCATCAAGGTCATCAAAAAATCACATAGTGCCCAGTGCCCACAAGGTAAAATTTCTAGCTTAATCCCCAGAAAACTTTTGTTAAGGATTTGAAACAAGCAGCTTCAATTGTGCAAATACATCTAGGATGAATGTGCGGATCTAAATTCTTGTAGTGTACCAAATCATAAGCTACAAAGAAATTGATTACAATTTGGAATCATTCAAAAGAGAATTTGTGCATAAATTCTTCTTTATTAAATTTTGTGCATAGGTTTTTGTGAGGTGGAACTTGCGACTACAACATCTGACAAAAATCCCCTTCCAATTATGCTTTTGATAGATGTCCATAGTACATACCCTCATCCAAAGCCCCAATTCTCACACAAGCACGAAGGATAATAGCAAAAGTTGAGTAGGGCTTTACATTCCCCTACTTGCATTTGCTTAAAAGTTTCAAAGAACCTTTTGAAAAACCCATTTTAAACATATCCTGCAATCATGTCATTCCATGAGATCACATTTCTTTGAGGTATTTTTTTGAAACTGTTAATGTTTCTTTGGCAGGGAGAGTACAAATATGCCAAAAGATTCTCTTCATAGAGCCTTTATCATTCCTCAATTTGGCTTTTTAGCAGTTATCAGGTAACTGAGATTGGTCCGACAGGAAAGGTAAAAGGAAGAGACATTCAGTCAAATAGGAGTGATGTTACTGTTGTGTAGACAAATCTGGAGGGGATCTAGGATTGAAAGAATTGAAAATGCATG
This sequence comes from Chamaecyparis obtusa, assembly GCA_027943335.1. NCBI lineage: Eukaryota > Viridiplantae > Streptophyta > Pinopsida > Cupressales > Cupressaceae > Chamaecyparis > Chamaecyparis obtusa. Next base: position 2,705,310 of record BSBK01000234.1, read on the forward strand.
GAACGACCTTGGCTGTTGATTGGATCCTCCGGGCCTTGAAAGGGGATGAAACTTGGAAGGTTCTAGTTAGGATTAGGAATAATATTCAGGAAGCTGAGCCCAAAAAAGCGAACTCTTAGAAGCTTCTCCGACTGTCACCTCTTATTTAACAGATTCTCTGTGTCACCTGCCACTTCTAATGTATGTAGGAGTTCGTGGAAGGCCTGGGAGCAGGTCAGGAGCAAGATCCGAAGTGTTGGTGCTTTGAAAAACAATAGAGTCCAACTCTCTAGATCTATCTGGTTGAACCTGGAACATAATAGCAAACCCCTTGTGCTGCTACAAGGTTTTTCTATAAAAATGTGGTCCAATAAAGGCATTAAAATCTTTAGTGATATTCTTCAGAATGGTATGTTTAAGCTGGCTCTCTCTTTGTACTACCTTTGATATCCCTCTCCTCAAATTGGAGAACACATACAATCCTCAGAAAGGCATGTATTACTACCAATTTCCAAGAGTGTTAACATAGCACTAACATTCTTGATTCTTTTAAATGGATTGGTGGCACAAACCAGCTCAAAGTTACAGCTAAGAGTGTTTAACAAGCACTAACTAGTACTAACTGTATTGCTAAACATATTAATGACTGTTGGAACTTGGATCTGTCCGAAAAGCAATGACCTAGTTTTTTAGGTCCTTGCGGTCTAACAGGATTGAACCAAAGAAGGCATGCTAAAGGTAGTTAATATAACTGCAGAAACTAGCTTGCCGCATGAATTCTTCTAGCTTAGATATCTGCAATATCTGTCAAAAATCAGATTCTACTAAACACATTTTTTGAGTGTTTTTTTGCTACGTCAGTCTGGAATATCTTTTGTGCTAATCTTGCATTAACTTAAGGTTGATTCTAAGGGTTTTGTACCTTGAGTTAGATGAAGGTTAAAACATTAACTTGTTCTGTTTTATATTTTCTACTGAAATTTGTTGGACTATATAGAAGTACAGAAATAAGGTCAAGTTACAAGGGGGGGAGAGCATGCACTGAGTCTTCAAAAAGGCTTGTAGCTTAAAATGTTTCAATGCAGGTGAAAATGACTATGTAGGTGACTGTGTAGGTCTCTAAGGAGAAATTCAGCCAGTTAATGAAGAATGGAACAGCAGAAGAGAGCAGAGGACAGAGTAAATTTGCTGCACAGTGGCCCTCCAATGAAGCTAACAATATAACCTTCAGGAAAGGCTACTTGGAGTTACAGACGAAGTATAACAGCAACAATGGCAGGAAACATGACAACTACAGTGTCAGGAAACATGATTCCAACAGTAATATGTCATGTGTAACTAAGTAATAGTGGCAGAAAGTAGGACTGTAACAGCAATTTTGTTGTCTTTTTATGTCTAAGAACAGTGGCATGTACATGCAGGTACATATTTATGTAAAGCCATAACTCTTTTATTTTACTACGCCACATTCACCTGCTGAAGGCCAAATTCAAAAGTCGGTTCGCACCAAAGTTGGATACGGTGCAAATTCGGTCAAAATTCACTCAGAAGGACCCGGTGCGAATTTCCAGCGACTTTGGGAGATTTTCCAAATGCTCACGCAAGCCCCGAACGAATTTGGGGCGAAAGATTGTAAACGATAAATCCACAGACCAAGTTACACAGCAGCTGGTTAATTTGTTTCTCCATTTTGGATGACACTTCCTCCTCCAGTGGCCTAAAGCTTTCAATGTTTTTTTAACTCCCTTCACCTGAATTAATCTGGACATTTCCTATATTGTTTTCCTTCATGTGTATGCTCTGTTAATATCAAGCTTTGCATCATTTAGGGCACCAGTTTTGTGTGAATACAATGCTGTGCACACTCACGAAAGATTCTTGTGTTTCTTGGTGAGAATGACGTATTTTGTCTTTCCAAATGCACCATAAACTATGTGCAATCTGTGCATGTTGTATCCGCCATATATGCTTAGTTGGCAGCATGTCTTGTATTAGTTTGCTGTGTATAAAGGAGTAGACAGCTGATGAAAACTCATCTAATGAAAACACTGATTGTGAACCTTCCTTCATGCTTTGATCAGATCCTTGTATGGAGCGTTATCTTGTTTTTTTCTTTGGCTCCGTATGCTAGTAATTGGGATATAACTGTTCTTTCTTCAATTAGACCTTTCATATGCATAAATGCTTTTGTTGTGTGTTTACTGTTTCAGGGTTTATGTATTGTGTTTGCTGTGTATTTTTTTCTTGCCTTTACCTTGGTGCAATTTCCAGCTGCTGTGTAACTTGGTCCGTGGATTTATCATTTACAATATTTCACATGAACTTTCACAATGTTGACTTTCATAACGTTAATATATGTGGTGGTGTATTTTGCTATGTTGCTTTAATATTAGCATAATGATGTATGAACTTATTTGCTGCTATATATATATATATATATATATATATATATATATATATATATATTCTTGTACGGACAAACCCAAAACAAATCCAAAAAGTGAACCCAACCCAAAAAATATTTTGGACGAATTTTGAACCCGAATCTCGAACCTGTATCCGTACCGCAATCCAAACCAGCAACTTAGTTATTTTATACTATCCTGGAACCCTGTGTGGTTTGCACAGGACCATAGTAGAATATATGATGTAAACATGTAACTGTTGATACTCTATGTTTAATACAAAAAGAAACAGTTCTGTGCCTTGTCTACATTTCCACACTTTGCATGCATGTCTGCCAGGATACTTGCAACTACATCTGACAGAAGTTCCCATTTTGTTATGCTTTGATGGATGTCCCTTCACTAATACAGGATATCTGACACGGTGCACATCATCATAGTGTACGCCTATTTTTCAGATTGTTTCATTTAGCATCACCAATAATCTCCACAAGAGCATTGTCCCTGTTTACAATGATGGAAATGGTTGAAGTCTCTTAGAGCAATTTCTCTTGCAACAATCTTGGAGATAAATTTAGTTGCAATGTGGCAATCATAACATACTTGAAGGTTCATAACAACTCTCATAGTTGATCCAGGGAGCATGTTCAACAAACCAAATTGTTAAGGTTTTTAGGATCACTGCAAATGTAATAGCACTGTCTGATTGTATGTGTTTTCCAAATCTAACAATCTCTTGCATTTATATTGAGAATGAGCCAAGAAGAGACATGTCCCTTCATGGGACATGTCTATTCATTATTATGTAAATAATATATTGACAATTATGATTATATATATATATACATACATATATATAGATATATATACATATATATATATACATACATATATGTAAATTGCCAACTTTTCATTTTGGGGGCAGATAAATAATTATTTTTCCTCTTCTTCTACAGCATAAGGGTCATTTTGGGGGCAGATAAATAATTATTTTTCCTCTTCTTCTACAGCATAAGGGTCCGTTCGGGTGCTGGAATACCGAATGCTAGATATAGTCAATTCTGGAAGATACAAATCCTGAAAATGATTTCCGGAATATGGGCTGACCCATTTGGTTCACCCGGAAGATGACTGAAAATGCACAAGGAATTTTAATTCTTTATTTTAATTTCTTTGAATATGGTGTGTATATGTCTGTATATATACACACATGTGTGTATATACACATGCACACATGTGTATATATACACATACACATACACACATGTGTATGTGTATACATGTGTGTCTATACACATATGCACACGTGTATATATACACATGTATACACATGCACACGTGTGTATATATACACACACACGTGTGTGTATACACTCATACACATGTGTGTGTATACACACACATACACATATACACACACGTGTTTATATATACACGTGTATATATACATGTGTGTGTATACACGTGTATGTGTAATGTCTATATGCACACATATATACACATATACACGTGTGTATATCAGAGTAACCCGGGGACCCGTCCCCCCCCTAAAACGGAGACGCACCCGAGATGTGGGGACAGCGTCTCGACAATTTGGGCGGAGCAGCCGCTCCGCCACCGTCCTGGTGGGGGACGCGGGGACGTCTTGACGTCCCCGACGGGGACAAGGGGACGTCCCTCGACCTTGAAGGAGACGCCCAGACGTCCCCCATCATGGCAAGCCAAAAAATACAAGTTTTTAAAACTTTTTTTTTGTTCATGGGCTCATGGGCGGGAGGATTTATACAAATATAACATTTAAGTATAAGTTTGATTTATTTAATTTCTTATACTTTAAGTTATATTTGTATAAATTATAAAATATATATACTTCAAGATGTTTGAGATAGGTTCCAGCTTCATAGGAAATAAGATGCAAATTCTAGATTTTGGGGGTTTTCGAAAAATTCCAGACTTAGCCAAATTTCAAGATTCAGCAAGCCTTCAATAGGGTTACCTCCCACAATCCATCATGGCTTTCTAAGGTCAAACTGAAGCTGGCAAAATGATTCTCAAAGGGTTTTAAGCTTTTAACTTTTAAGTTTAATTCGTTTTATCACAAATCACTTGGTTTCGACCCCATCTCTATGAAAGACTTAGCTTAGCTCTTGCCCAAATCCCAGACAGACATAACTTCCCAACAAGCCAAAATCACTCAAACCTCATTTGCCAGACCTAGGGACTTGAAAACAGCCACCAACAAAGATATAAATGTTAGATATTGGTCCTTTTGTGTTGAATATACACGTTAGATATAACTTATATGAATATCTAACATTTATATCCAACACAAAAGGACAAATACTTCAACACAATACTTTTACATCTTTATGTCTTATATTGTTATACATCTTTTCATAACTAGCATTTTAAGTACCACATGTATAGTATATACTATATACACCCCCCCTACCCCCCGTCCCCAAATTGAGGCCCCTCTGTCCACCCGTCCCGGAAACTTGTCCCCCCATCCAGCCGTCTCCCCACCCCTAGGGCGGTGTAACTATGGTGCATATACATATACACATGTATGTGTGTATATATACACACATACATGTGTATATGTGTGTATATGTATATACACACGTGTGTATATGTGTATATATATACACGTGTATATGTGTATGTGTGTATAGACATGTATGTGTATGTGTGTATATACACATGTATATACACACATGTATGTATACACACACGTGTGTATATATACATCCTTATAGTCACGGATCCCACGAAATATTAAATTTGGTTTTATAAAAATTGGAATTGGAATTCGAAATTCCAATTCCACCTATTTGAGTGGAAGATGCAAATGCCCATTTTGGGGCAAATTTGGAATTTCGAAAATCCAATTCCAATTTTTTGGATGGACACAAATAATGCCAATTCTAGTCTAATTCCAGCACCCATTGGTAGCGGGAATTAGGAAATGGATTTGATCAAATGTTGGAAATGGTCAAATCATGGATTTGATAGTCCGATTTTTCATTTCTGGATTATTTTTGGACCGTTTGGTTCCACTTTTTGAAACTGGAATTGGAATTTGAGTATGATTTTTTTTTTAATTTAATAATTCATTTTTATTAATGGAATTGAATTTAAAATGGAATCCCAAACCATTTTAGGCAGCCAAAGTTGGTGGTAGGCAAGCAAGTTACAATCACTGCAACCAAAATTCAAAAAATAAATTCGACAAAAAATTTGGAAAATAAATTCGAGAAAAAATTCAAAAAAATAAAAAATCAATTTTTTTTAAAAAAAAAATTGAAAAAAATTGTCAAAAAATTTGAAAAAAAAATTCAAAAAATTTGAATTTTTTTGAAAAAAATTCGAATAAATAACAAAGTTACAAACCACCCAGACAAATAAAAAATAAATTAAATCCCTCCCCACACAAATAAAAAATAAAAAAATTAAGTGTAGATATGAAAAATTTAAAAATTTGCTTTCCCCCATTCAAATTCCAATTCCACCTTTTCAGATGGAAGGATGTAAATGCTCATTTTTGGCAAAATGAGCATTTACATATTCCTATTCTATTTTCATATTGCACTCCCAAACTGAGGATTCAACAAAATGAGAAATAACAAATGCCAATTCCAAGCTAATTCCCGCTACCAAACGGGCCCTAAAGATGATCCACCAAAAGTGACAACAAAAAATGAAACCCTATTAGTTCCAGCTTCATTCCTAATCTTAGTACCCACAGGTCGAGCATTAGAAACCCCAGTGAATGCCAACACAGGAGAAACCCTAGAGGGAAAAGGATGTGACACCATAGACCCAGCGGGCGCCGACATTGGAGAGCCAGCAAGCACCATCACAGGGGAACTACGAATAGGGCCTAAAGAAGCCAGTAAAATAGATACTGGGGAGATGATCCTCCTTGCCATAGGATCCCCAAGACCGCCACTGGCATATTGCGCTAAGGATTTCGCAGGGATCTTAGTTGCAACGGTCGTAGATTTTGAGTTGGCCGAGTGAGCAGGAACAGTAGAAGGATCCATTGTAATTCCCTTCCAAATTTACTTCATTTTCAAAACCCTTATAAGTGAATGTCTTGAATCTGGAAAATGCCCTATTGCCTTCATCTACCAAGCCAATTTTGCCAATTGTGCATAGATCTCCTGTGTTTGTGGATTTGACCTGTCTCTTATACAAAATGCATGTACCATTTTATGGTACTTCAATCCAACTACATCCAGGTATCTTTGTAATTCCTCTTATCTGTCATCAATCTCCTTACCATTTGAGTCTCATCACACCCCACTTCTGCATAGCAATCTAGGAAGCAAAAATTTATTATTTGCTGGTAAGTCAGCACAAGAAACAAAGTCCCCAAATGATATGTTTTCAATCATGTAGAGCATGGTATCCTCGCTTCTTCGAACATAGTTTCTATGACAGCACGATCTTATATATACACATGCACACGTGTATATATACACATATACACACGTGTGTATATACACATGTATGTGTATGTGTCTATATATACACACATACACATACATGTCTATATACACACATATATACACATATACACATGTATATATATACACAAATACACGTGTATATACGTATACACACATTTGTGTATATATATATACACACACATGTATATATACACATCCTTATAGCAATATATTAGACATCCTTATAGTCACGGATCCCACGAAATATTAAATTTGGTTTTATAAAAATTGGATTCCACCTATTTGAGTGGAAGATGCAAATGCCCATTTTGGGGCAAAATTGGAATTTCGAAATTCCAAGATGGACGCAGATAATGCCAATTCCAGTCTAATTCCAGCCCCCAAACGGGCCCTTAGCCCGTTTGTTTGCCGAAAGATGGCAGGAATTGGAAGATAATAATCAGGTTTTGACCATTCTCCACTGTTTGGAACGCTCATTTCAAAATCGGGTTATACCATCAAAACCCGAATATGCCACCAAAATGGGCATAAATGAGCATATCCATCTTCCCACCAAAGAGGTGGAATTCGAAATTAAAACCTGGTTTTGAGATAATCAGGTTTTGACTCAAATTCCAATTCTGCAAACAAACGGGTAAATGTCTTGAATCTGGAAAATGCCCTGTTGCCTTCATCTACCAAGCCAATTTTGCCAACTTTGCATAGATCGCATGTGTTTGTGGATTTGACCTGTCTCTTATACAAAATGCATGTACCATTTTATGGTACTTCAATCCAACTACATCCAGGTATCTTTGTAATTCCTCTTATCTGTCATCCAGGTATCTTTGTAATTCCTCTTATCTGTCATCAATCTCCTTACCATTTGAGCCTCATCACACCCCACTTCTGCATAGCAGTTTAGGAAGCAAAAATTTATTATTTGCTGGTAAGTCAGCACAAGAAACAAAGTCCCCAAATGATCATGTAGAGCATGGTATCCTCACTTGCTTCTTTGAACACAGTTTCTATGACAGAACGATCTTATTTATAAGTGCCTTTATTACAACGAAGGCATTCATCCCACAAGAGGGAGGGAGCTAGTTTTGTGTAATGTGCCCTTTCTGAAATAGGATTTAAGAATAAATGATAATAATAATAAAATTAAAATATAAAAGAATAAAAGTAAATTTTAAATTAAAATATAAAAGAATAAACAAAAATATAACATAATTGAAATTTAGTCTAATGAAGCGCCAAAAGGCATGAATGGTATCCTCACTTGCTTCTTTGAACACAGTTTCTATGACAGCACGATCTTATTTATAAGTGCCTTTATTACAAGGAAGGCATTCATCCCACAAGAGGGAGGGAGCTAGTTTTGTGTAATGTGCCCTTTCTGAAATAGGATTTAACAATAAACGATAATAAAAATAAAATTAAAATATAAAAGAATAAAAGTAAATTTTAAATTAAAATATAAAAGAATAAACAAAAATATAACATAATTGAAATTTAGTTAAGTCTAATGAATGGCTAAAAGGCATGAAATGAATGAGAATCCCTCAAACATGAGATATAAAAGGGAGAAGAGAACTTCATGTGAAAGGGGATATAGGGAAGGAGGAAGAAAGAATGGGGCATAGGAATTAAGGAAGGAATAGAAAGAAAACAAGGAAGTGACTCTTTCAAAGGGCACAAGGTTGTGACTCTTTCAAAGTGTGGTAATTATGAAAAACTATGACTCTCTCAAAGGGCGGCAATGATGAAGGGTTGTGACTCTTTCAAAAGGTGGTAATTATGAAAGGTTGTATTCTCTCGAAGGGTGGCAATGATGAAGGGTTGTGACTCTTTCAAAAGGTGTTAATTATGAAAGGTTGTGGCCCTCTCAAGGGCAGAAATGATGAAGGGTTGTGACTCTTTTGGAGGGTAGTAAGTTGTGGAAGGTTGTGACCATTGCATAGGCCAGACATGATGAAGAGGGGTGTTATATCACACCACTGGGCTTAGTTGCAGCAAATGCTCCCAACACCCTATCACTCTCCTCTCAAATCCCTACTACCCTACTATGGTTGACTATTGGAAATGAAGCAATAGATTGAAGTATTGTTATTTAACTTCATTACTTGCTTACCTTTAAAAGTTCGTAGCTATCATATGATCAAATTATAGATTACTATTTGTAAACAAATTATGTTGTGGGATTGTTATTTTGGGCAAAAATCAGCTATACCCCAATTTGGGGACACTACATTTTGGCAATTGATGGTTGACAATGGACATTGTTTGAGATGTAAAGTGCTAGAAGCTTTGTCAAGTTTTCTATGAAGTTCTCGTGTATACATAAACTGGCCTTGAAACAAAAAAAATGTGGCCTTTGGAAGAGAGAGGGAAAGAGGAGCGATGACATAACATTGAAAACTTAATCCTATAATTATGTGAAAGTGTATTTTCTTTAAAAGTCTTCGCAATTGTGGATCATTTGTATTGCTATCAATTGTCAAACCACATTGTGAATTAATTGACAGTTTCAACCATCTCATTAAAATTAGATTAAAAAAATGTTGTTGCTCATGTCCCCAGTCATATACCATGAGGTGATGTGCCTAGAAGATGACCCCATCACCGCTCCCCTACTATGGCTGACCTTAAGAATCAATCAGTACGTATAAAGATTTCAATATTATGCATGTATTCCGTATATGCAATAATCAGTTATCACCAGCATATTCTAATCAGTAATGAGCAGATATAGATAATATTATTATGCTATGCTAAACAGATGTAACAACAATACATCATCAGTCAGTCTTCTGTAGATATAAATGGTACTTATCTGCTGTGTATTATTAATTACTAATGCCAAACAGATGTAACAACAACACACCATCAGTCAGTCTTGTGTAGATATAAATGGTACTTCTCTGTTGTGTATTATTAATTACTAATGCAAATCCGCTTACTTCCCTTGTGATTCGATGCCCTTCTTCAATGAGGTTCTTCTCTTTTATATCTCCTTTGAGTCACCCTTTAATTTGATAATGCCCAGGTACGAAACGTATCAGAATCGGATTCTGAAACAAATCTCCTGTGGGTACACATCTGAGATTTGTGTTTTTAAATGCCAAAATGTTCAGTTATTCTAGTTTGATCTTTTAGATTTTTAAGAACTACACTGCTGATTAGCGAGCTCTGGACTTATCTATCATGAGACTCTAGCTTGATCTTTTTGATACTGAAACCTGAATTTAAATTAGAATGATATGTTTCAAAATATGAAATTTGTAATGGTTTTGTTTAGCATGTGTATTGGTATATGACATTCTAGACTTAATTCTATTTTTTTTGCTGCATATCTATACATTATATATTACATATTTATGTATATATATGTGTGTGTGTGTGTGTGTGTGGATATATATGTGTGTGTATATGTATGTATATATTTGTATGATTGTACCAAAAACATACCCAACCCCCCAAAAAAAATTCAGCCGTACTAGCATTTTGTACCCCCATTTACCCGTACCCATTCCCATTCCCGATTCGGCAACTTAGCCCTTATGAAAGGATCATACTCTTTGGTTATGAAAAGATGTTTGACACCAACTGCTGCTCCTTTCACTTCTTATTTAATCTTCATCTCTCTCACTTCTGAAACCTGTCTTTACTACTTTTCAAATATGCACATATCCCATTTAAGATCTCCATATCATCTTCTTCTTCTATATCTACATATCTTATTTTCTTTTTTCCTTCTCAATTCTTATTTCAGATCCCTCCTTATACTTCTGCTCTGAGTCTTCTCTAGATGTCCTCTACTCCCTTTCCTCCATTGCATTTGATCTTTCTTCCCCTTTATATCTTCCAACGTGAAAGAGAGGTAACACCTCTTCATCATGTCTGCCTTTGGCAAGAGTCACAACCCTTCATGATTGTCCCTCTTTGAAAGAGTCACAACCCTTCATAATTACAGCCCTTTGAAAGTGTTACAATCCTTCATCATTGCTGCTCTTTGAAAGAGTCACTTCCTTATTTTCTTCGCAATCCTTTCTTCTTCCATTAATCCTTCTTTAATTCCCATGCTCTCCTCTTCTTCCTTCCTCCATATCCCCTTTCAAATGAACTCTCCTTATTATATCTTATGTTGAGGGAGTCACAACTCTTCCATATCTATCTCTTGACCTTTCATTAACTTAATTAACTCGTAATTATACTATGTTATATTTTATTATTATTTATCTCTTTATTTGTTTTTATATTTTAATTTTATTATTATTATTTATTATTAAATCCTATTTCAGAAAGGGTATATTACACATTTCAAGATGGAGAGATCCATTTCAATTTTCAAAATATCAATAATTAAGTGATACATTTGTATGCAGCTTCATGCTTGCAAAAAAACGAGTATCAATCTAGTGCTTCAACATATCAAAGGAGACATAGGCCAATGGAATCGTTGTCAGCATACTATTCGCACACCAAAGTGTGATTGCTAGTTATAAAATTCAGGGGGTCCTCAAGATATCCAGCACAGACACGAAGGTCAGAATGCACACATAATGATCACCTTTGGGTGTAATGCAATAGGGGGTTACTAATGTGGTTGAAGGATTTACAGCCCTCATCCACTAAACCTGTATTACTGCATGCACCTAAAACACGAAAAAAGCTTACAATGTTAGAATATGTTCTAGAGCACATCATTAATTCAAATATTTTGAGGGCTTCCTTGCAAAATCAATTTTGTGCATATCCTGCAATCATTACATTCCATGAGATGACATCTCTTTGGGGCAATTTGCCAAACAATTGAGGTGCTTTGTTTATAATTCCACATTTTGCAAAAAAATCCATGGCTCCACATTTTGCATGCATGTCTACCATCCCCCAGCCACTATGCTTTGATGGATGTAAATAAACTGTTCCACAGCTTTCATCTTAGCACAGGCAGGGAAGATGCTGGCAAAGAATCTGACTTTACACCTGGCAATTGCATTTGTTTGAAAGTTTCTAAAGCCTTTTCAACAAATAATGAGTCTGCATATCCTGCAATCATTGCATTCCATGAAATGTCATCTCTTTGAGGCATTCTGTCAAACAATCCACATGCCTTGTCTGTGCTTCCACATTTTGCATACATGTCTATCAGAGCATTTCCAAGTATAACTGACAAAAATCCAACTTCCATATTGCTTTGATGGATATCCACACCCTGTTCCAAGGCTCCCATATTATCACTGGTAGGGAGGATGCTGGCAAAGATCGTGAAATCTGGCTTTACACCTGCCAATTGCATTTTCTTGGTGGTCTCTCTAAAGATTTCCCACAACATCCATCAAAGCATAAAGGATAGAGATTTTTTGTCATATGCTGCAGTTGCAACTGCCCTGGTAGAAATTTACCCAAAATGTGGAAACAGACAAGGCACAACAGTATACCTAAACAACAAGTGATCTCAAGGACTGCAGTAATTGTAGGATATGCACAAACTGGACTTGCTTGTTTCAAAGCTCCTATTTTTCTAATTGCATTTACTTGAAAGTTTCCAAAGCCTTTTCAACAAATCCATTTTTTGCATATCCAGTTAGACACCTAAAGTTTGCCACCTTAATTTTGCCATGATCGTCCAATTTTAATCGCCCTAGTCTCATGTTATACACCACCTTAATATCCCAATTGATTAATTCTATTGTTATTTGTAAATCAATTAATTCTACTGTCAAGTTATTCTTGCCTAGAGATGCCATTGATTTATCAACTTCATATTATTTCACATTGTTGATTTATTAATTTCATTCAGTGCTCCCCGGGGATGCAACCCCTGCTCAAAATGAACTTGCCTCCTGTAGGGGACATTTCAGGGATGTGAGGAAAGGTGGAAACATCGATACGTCACTACCCTTTTCCCTTTTTGTTAAAGATTAAGAAATGTCACCAAGACATCAAAAAATTGCAGGGTAAGTTAGGGGACAGCTAGTCATCCATGAGACATCTAGATATCCCCCATTTATCTCAGGAACAGTTAGTAATCTCCTTACATAACCAGGGGCATTTTCATTACTTCTAAAAAAATCTTTCAACCCTTCAATGCCTGTCTAGGATTTACCAAAAAAATATGAAAATGGTGTGCACCATGAAGGCCTATGTGGTTTTGAAGGTCTTCATTTGGGTTTGGTGTTAAGGGCTCCACCCCTTGACGACACCCTAGAAGAGAGATCGTCTCAAAATAGAAAGTAGTATGAGAATAGAAGCACAAAATGGGAATATACTGATGAAGTCATGATAACTGTGAAAAGGAGAAATTCTCCGTCCCACTGATTTTTAAGCTTAAACACAATTTATTGGAGGGTTTCAAACCACAATTTTTGGAAGGGTTTTTCTGTGCAACTTTTGGCAAGGTTTTTCAACAATTTTTGGCATGGTTTTCCTGTGATTTTTGTCTCGGTTTTTCCATGATTTTTGCATTGATTCTCATGCCCCACAAAACTGAGGATAAAATGGCCTTCGTGAAAAAAAAGGTCACCTCTTATTTTCTTATCATTAAATTATCCTACCAAATGGTGGCTGATTTACTTTACATTTACCAAGCCAAATTCATATACATTTAAATCATTATGATCATGCATGTTTTAGCATTCTATTGTATTGCTGCCAAGCAAGAATTATTTAATAACTCATTCTTGGCCAACTTCCCTATAAGCGCCCAAGATAAAGGCATACATATAAAACTTTGACCGCTCAAGTCATCTGTATCAGTATAATAGTGGTTCGCAAGGGCAGCAATTAAAGGTGATTCTAACACAGCTGCAACCAAATATAAAATAAGAAGGCATGGGATAGGCAAAGGCTGTGATTCCATATAAGACAAAGACAACAAATAAATGACGGTTATATGTTAAGGCACTGACTAGAAAGTATAAAGCAGTCATTAATAAAGGATAGCAATTATTTACTCTTGAAGGGCAGTGATGAGGAGACACGGTCATTTAAATGGATGCCTCTTTTCAAATAAATGTCTCCTCAAATTAAATATGAAGATATAAATAGAATAAGAAATTGGTATCCAAGACATCGTGGAGGAAGAATAATGGAATAAGGAATCATCAAGTCTGATTCTGAATATAATACAAAAGAAATCAGTCTATAATATTTACAAAAGTAATTCATATGCAATGAGGAAGAGCAGATACGAAATTCCCTTCTAAGTAGGCCACCCCATGATGGATGTGTGATGTCCTACCACATGTGAGCCAAAGGCGTTAGTATATCCCACCCTTGGGCTTAGATAAGAGAAATATTCCGAATGCCCTACTACGGTTTCCTCTCCAACCTCTACGATGGTTGATGTTTGAATTGAATTAAGAGAAGTCACAATCATAGGCGGATGAATAATGTGACACAAATTGGGAGGGCAAAGACAAGCTCCCCCACCAAGTAGACCACCCCATGTTGGATGGATGACATCCTGCCACATGTACCAAGGGAATTGTTGTATTTGCCCTTGGGCTTAGAGTGAGGGAAGCTTTAGGCAACCTATTGTACTTCCTCATTCAACCACTATATGGTTGAATTATAAAAATGAATTATGGATATTACATGATTTATATCTAAATGGATTAAGATAATTATTAATACCATAGTTACAAGACTCGGACTCGGCAAGCTGATTTTTGACTCGGACTAGACTCGGCAAGGACTCGGCAAATTGAAAACCCCAAGAAATTCAAAGATAAGGAGTTAAAACTTTTTTCATGCATCATTTAATCAATTAACATCAAAGACACAATAATTGAGATAAATAGAAGCTACTTTGCACACATACACAAGTTTACATTGATCACATAAGTATAATTGTCTGATTACATTGATCAATCATAACATAATAGATTTCAAAAGCCATATTTTATAAAGTCAATGGTAAAATAATAGACCCCAAAACTGCTCTTTTAACACCACATTATACAAAGTCAAATATTGCACATAGCTGCACATAAGTTTCAAAAGTCTACAACTACTAGACGGTGAATTCTGTTGACTCTGTCAAAATCAAGCATATTACACAATCAGATCTCTCAAATCAACTTCTCACCATTAACAAAACAAAGAACTAAACGATTCTAAGCATTCAAAAACTATATTGATTTATCAACCTCCTCATTATATTCCTACAGATCCGAATCCCAGATTTACTTATTTTGCTACACTACATCAGAAACAAAAATACTAACAAATTGCTGTGGGACCCTTCTCTAAAAGAGAAAATCTCAGATCTCTACCCAATTTCATGACATGATCTTTTCACAGTGAAATGTAGAACAGTCCAAACACCAATCACGCAAGATATGGATTTGTATTCCAATTAAAGTATACATTTTATAAAACTTTCATACACAATACTGCTTTAACCAGCAGATAATAATATTTCAGAGTCCAATCAAGCTTTCTTGAGGCTTCAATATCACTACCTAAATTTGTTCACAGATTCTTCTCAACCCAGCTACTCTAAGAAGCCAAGGAATCAGCAACAACAATCAAGAATCAATAATTGGGCCATTCTTAAAAAGAATAAGAAACAAATTTCTGATACAAATATCCCAAGTCAAATATGTACACTGACCTAAAACTACTCCCTAAATAAATAAAGTAGAATGTTGCCTATCATTGTTCATGCCCTCTACGTTTTAGATCCATATGTGTAGTTTGTAACATGTGTACACAAAATGAATTTGCAAAGTTTCGGGTATTTGAAATATCATTTGCAGAGGTTTTGGGCATTTGAAATATCATTTGCAGATAGCTACTAAAGTCTAAAGCACGTTGAGGACCTTTGGATGGCCTTCTTGCATGCATCACAGCCAAGTTGTCAATGAATAAAACATCTCCTGCTTCCCACTTTACATCTATGCTTTCCTTTAAAAAGTCAAACAGAACTTTAAAAAAATGTTTTTTTGCCTTTGACTGGCTTACTGCTGCAGCAGACTCCTGCCAGCAGGACTCACAGAGTCCTATAACTATGATTAATACATATATGCACATATATGTTATTTGATCCTTAACCCTTATAGAAATAATTGGTCTTAAAAGTCATATTTCAAATATTGTCTAACATGTTTGCAAGACCTAAACCAAGGTTTATCTTGCTTAAATCATTTTAATTAGTAAAGTTATAACTCTAAATATATTACATTCCTTGCAAGTTGCTTTAATTAAAATTGTGATTTTAGGGCAAGATTTAGGGCAATCACAAAATGGGGCATTGCATTGATTTACCTCTATGGCACCCATCTAGTAGATGCTCACAAGGGTGAAGCATCGGGCCTTCCGAGATCACCCATAATTAAGCCCACTTAGCTTGTGTAGGAGATGTACAAGGATGGGTGACATCCTGAGAAGGCCCGATGCTTCACCCCTGTAAGCATCACCTAGATGCAATGGGTGCTAGGTGTTCCATTCATTCTCGTGAGAGATGGGTTCTTGTGAACCACTACTTGTGAAACATGGGTCAATGAGTTTGACTTGAACACTATGTAGTTAAATCTGATAACAATATCACAATTTGACTCGATGAGGAGAATATATCCTACTTATCAATTGATGAGCTAAAGGGGCTCTCTAATGAATGGTTCATAAGGCACAACACTTGTTGATGGTTTTGCAAATGGGGTAGCAAGCTAAGTAGGCTAACCCTTAGAGCAAAGTTTGTGGTTAAGCGCGCTTGAGTTGCAGTCGTACTGGGATGGGTGACCTCCCGAGAAGGCCCAATGCTTCACCCTTGTGAGCATCACCTAGATGCAATGAGTGCTAAGTGTTCCATTCATTCTCATGAGAGATGGGTTCTTGAGAACAACTAGTCATGAAAACATGGGTCAATGAGTTTGACTCGAAAACTACACACTCAAATCCAAATAGCAATATCACAAATTGACTTCTCGTGGAAAATATCTCCTACTTATCTATCTCTATGCTATTGAAATACTTTTCAATTTCAAAAACAATAATTTTTCTTTTTTTTTAATTTTTTGACATTTTATAACACAAGATGGGAAGAGTTAATCTACCTTGGAAAAAGTAACCCAAAACTTTTTTCAAAAGAGCTTCACCCAATAAAGAAACAAACTGAAAATAACATTTCAGCTAATCAGTGGTTTGAATATGCAAGACAAATTTATGAGTAGGAATAGGAGGTTGATCCCCGTCCCTTGGTCATTACGACAACAAAGATTTTCACCTTGCATGAGATTGAGATTAACATTAAAAAAGTGGGGATTTGAAAGCAAAAGACTTGGTTGACCTTCAAGCAAAGTTTCTACAATAGGGAGTAAGAACTCTTGCACCGCACATTATGAGAGTATTCAACAACACCATTTTGAAAGGGTTCCCAAGAGATTGGACAACCAGCCAAGCTATACCTCTTTTTAAGAGTGGCGATGTTAATAATACTTCCAATTATAGAACCATAATGATCAACTTTGCTAAAAAAAGGAATTGGCAATATGGTTGAAAATAGAATCAACAAATGGGCAGAAAAAGAAAGAAAGCGAAATGTCAAGCAAGTTTTAGGCCTAAAAACTCTATAGTTGATCATAAATCACTCTAAGACACATCATTGAAAATGTTTGGGGAGAAAGAGAAGATGTTTTTTGTTGTTTTGTTGACTTCAAAAAGGTGGCTTTTGACATGGTCCCCAAGGATAAGCTATGGCGTAGAATGGAAGAACTTGGAATTCCTATGCAAATATGAGCAAATATTCATAGGCTTTATGATGAAGTCCAAGTCAAATCAGAAATACAGCAGGCATTTCAAAAAGTTCTAGGAGTGACATTGGGGTCAAGAAAGAGTGCCCCTGTTTCCTACACTCTTCAGTTTATATATTGACAAACTTGAATACTGGCTGAATTGGTGAGGGGGAGATAGTGGCCGTTTGAGAGAGTTGGTGATAAAGCTTCTTTTACACCCAAAAGACCTTAGTTTGATCACTAAATCAACTCATGGGTTGCAAGAGCACTTATATGTCCCTGAACATTTCTCTAGAGCAGTGGGGATGCAAGTTAGTACCAGCAAGACCAAAATCATGATTTTCTCCAATAGTAAAAAGCAGAACCAGCATAAGTTCTACTTCAAATTCTTGTGTTGACCCAAGAAGGGGGATCAACCTCTGATTCCTCCCTATAAAGTTGTCATGCATATTCAAACCACTGACTACCTGAAATGTTATTTTAAGTTTGCTTCTCTCTTGCTTAGAGCTCCTTCCAAAAAAAAACTAAAAGTCAAGTTATTCTTTTCAAGGTAGATTAATTCTTCCTATCTTGTGCTCAAGAAATGTAGGAAGTACAAATATTAAATGTGGATAAATAGATGCATATGTATGTATATACATATACATTATATATTTGCATGTATGTATGTGTATTAAAACATGTACTTGCACACATATATCTACACATATGTACACATGTATATGAACATATACACATATATATCTAGTTCTACACATGTACATATGCATACATCTGCATGCATATAGATATATATATATATATATAAATACACATCTACATATATACAAATGTATATACATGCATAAATCCACATCTATATATATATATATATATATATATATATATATATATATATATATATATATACACACACACATTCATATGCATGCATACATACATACATACACATAGATATATATATGTATGTATATACATTCATATGGATGCATACATACATACACATAAATATGTATGTATATACATGCATACATATGTATATGTATTTATTTGTAGACTTGACTCAAATCGCCCCACATAAATAGAAGATTTTAGTAAATTTTGCAAGAGAGAAAATGCGTTTCTTCCTTTGCCTTTGTTGGATCCAACACAATGGAGGAATGAAAAACAGGTTTAGAAGGTTAACCCAAAACAGAAGTTCCCTCAAAAAAATTGATCTGGGCTAACGGCACCTGACAACTTTTCTCCATCCCTAATGCTTTGATAAATTTTCACACTGTTCCAGACAAGTTGAACGTCAAATGCAAACGTTTAAATATTGGAGAACTGTTTAATTTTTCGTTGGATGGAGATTGGTTGTGTTTTTTTCCCTTTCCTTTTCAATCTAAATCAAATAGTTATGTTTGCTGCAAAAATTATAGTATTTTATTTTAATTTAGTGTTAACAATTGCATGGTTTAAAATCTCCTCGTTTTTTACGAAATGTTACAAGACAATACAAAAGTAATGTTCCTGTAATTGTTTTTTTCTTTCAAAACCAATAGATTTCGCTGCAAAATTTTCATCACTTGGTAAGTCACTGGGTCGCAAAAATCATAGTTTTTTATATTAATTTACAATTGTAAGGGTTTAAAATCCCCTTGCTTTTAAGGAAAAGTTATAAAACACTACAAAAGTTATGCTCCTCTAATTGGTTCTCCTTCAAAAACAATGTATTTCACTGCAAAATATTCATCACTTGGTTAATCACTGGGTTCCTCAAGAGCCTCAAATACACCCACTTACCTAATTCATAGACGCTTCTAATCAGAATAGAAATTCAAATTTCAAAGCTATAGTCAATCTCTGGGAACAAAAATTTTGCTACAAAGTCACCCAGATCAAACAAAACAGCCCAAAAACCATTAGATAGATATCCATATCCTTTTTACTCCTTTTGAAAACTGTTCCTTATATTAGGATTGGTGTATGATATAGAAAAGAAGACGGTAAGGCTTAAGAGTATACCAAATATCCACTCCACAGGCTTCCTTACATATTAAAATTAAACATTAGGTAATCATAACTGTAGTATCTCTTCCATGATCAACTAGACCCATTGTAATAACTTTCTGTAGTGCCGTTCGAATATTTTATTAGCTGGCAAACCCAATTTTTTAAAACATTCTTAATGAAGCTATTCAATTAAGAGCGGAAACTAGTCCATAGAGATATACTAAAGATTCATTCATTTCCTACTCTAAATACGAGTCCCATAAATCAGCAATTATGGAATAAAAGGGGAAGTGACTTGTGAAGGACATGGGAATTCTGGGGGTTCCTAAATTTACAAATGCATTTTAATTTATATTTACTAAATTTTAAATTTTAATGTCCACTAAGTGGGAAATGTATGTTTTTTAGACATTAATGTGCTTTAACTTATTCTAAAACCAAATGCACAAATGAAGTACAATTCTCATTACAGAAGAAAATGTGTTAAAAATACAAATTATGATCGACTTATGGCATGAAAAGAGTGGAAAAGTGGAAAAATTTGTTTAGACACTGACAAGTTTCATTGCCTAAGCAAGGATTCCTAAGAAAATCCTTACCTGCCGCTCCAGGTGGGCTGTGCAGGGATAGAAATATTGCATTTATTAACCTTCCTGCTTTGGGTTCTGAGAAAAACAAACAAAAAATCGAAATACAAATACACACAAGTTTAATATTTATTTCTGAAGAAATTGCAAAAATTAAAATAAAAAATAAACAATGATGAGGAAAAACCAAGGCCTCTCCTACATACGCTGTATTTCGAAAATAAAAACAAAACAAATGATCCCATCTGAAAATACCTTTGCAATAAGGCATTCACTTAAAACCCAAAACTTCTCCATCAACACGGGTAGGAATGGAGGGTTGACAGTCATTGGCTTAAAACAGAAAGAACGCGGTAAAGTGGTTTGTAACAATTGTTTTACGGTTCGCCCTTTCATAATCAAAAAGCAAGTTTGAGTATTTTTCGAACGCCACTAGTATGAGTAATGAAGCGTTAACAGCCATTGCGTTATAATCAGAGGGTTTTGCATCAAATAGTACTTGGAACATGAACTGGGAATCCCTTTCACAGTTCAGGGTTTTGCCGAGCCCCGCCAGTCTCAATTAAAACAGGCAACAATACAGACAAGCGAATTTAATCGCATGCAAAGTACCGAGGATCGAGAATAAAACTAATTTAATGTGCAGCTGTCACACATTCCATCAATGTTAATGCAGCTGTCACACCTGCCACCAATATTAACAATCTCAATAAACGAGCCAACGTACACATCGTACAACATAATTACATTTGGGGAGCATACTAAATATATTGGCTAAATCGTATGCTAAAACGTAAAACATATAAAGGAACTTTGAAAAAGTTTGAAAAAAAAACTAAGTGTCGTAAAACATATAAAGGAACTTTGAAAAAGTTTGAAAAAAAAACTAAGTGTCCCCCTTGGTAAGATATACGTTTTAGTAACGTAAAACATATAAAGGAACTTTGAAAAAGTTTGAAAAAAAAACTGAAGTGTCCCCCTCGGTAAGATATACGTTTTAGTTTATGATTTACTCTATTTTGAGAAAATGAAGCAACATTCACATCTCTCCTAAAGCCTACAATTGGGATTAAATTGAAGGAAGCTGAAATTAAAGATTTTCAATAGAGATTTTCAACTTAATCAAAGCATATAATTAGTTTTTCAATAGAAGTCTCCAACTTAATCAAAGCATATAATTAAATTAGTTCCTCTCGAACTCTTAGTAGAGGGCTCCTACCTAAACATTGATTAAACAATTTTTATCATTCAATAACATTATTCAATCTTTGTAAGTTAAATTTTTATGTAATGATTAATACAAAAAGTTGATTAAAATTTAATCTTTGTAAGTTAATTTTTATGTAATGATCAATACAAAAAGTTGATTGAAATTTAAAAGTTAATTTGATGAAAATAGGTGTCTTGAGAAGGATGTCTCTCGACATATTTTATATGTAATAAGTTATATATAAGCTAGTAGCAGTCGTGACGCAACATGGAGACATTATATGAATTTTAATATATATAATTATATCAGGGTTAGGGTTAGAATTAGGGTTAAGGTTAGCATTACGATTAGGGTAAATGGTCTAATTAGGGTTAGGGTTAGGGCGTACATTTTAGAGTTAAGAGTAGTATTATGTTAACAGTTAGGGTTAGAGTTAGGGTTAGGATTACGGATTAGGATTAGGCTAAGATTGAGGTTGTGGTTAGGGTTAGGATGTAGGGTTTAGAGTTAGGATTAGTATCATAGTTAGTGTTACATTTAGGGTTAGGGTTGGGGTAAGGGGTTAGGGTTAGGGTTAGTGTTAGGGTCAAGGTTAATAAGATTAGGGACGTGGTTAAGGTTACAATGTAGGGTTTAGAATTAGGATTAGTGTTGTAGGTAGTGTTACGTTTAGGGTTAGGGTTAAGGTTAGGGTTAATATTAGGGTTAAGGTTAGTATTATGATTAGTATCAATGGTCTAATTAGGGTTAGGGTTAGGGTGTATGATTTAGAGTTAGGAGTAGTATTATGTTAACGGTTAGGATTAGAGTTAAGGTTGGGGTTATGGTTAGGAGTTAGGGTTAAGGTTAGGTTTAGGGTAAGATTAAGGTCATGGTTAGGGTTAGAATGTAGGGTTTCAAGTTAGGATTAGTATCATAGTTAGTGTTATATTTAGGGTTACAATTGGGGTAAGGGGTTAGATTTAGGGTTAGTATTAGGGTCAGTGTTAGTAAGATTAAGGTCGTGGTTGAGGTAACGATGTAGAGTTTAGAGTTAGGATAAGTATCATACTTAGTGTTACATTCAGGATTATGGTTGGGATAAGGGGTTAGGGTTAGGATTTGTATTAGGGTTAGGGTTAGTAAAATTAAGATTGTAGTTAGGGTTACAATATAGGGTTTAGAGTTAGGATTAGTATCATAGTTAGTATTACATTTAGGGTTAGGGTTAGGGTTAGGGTTAAGATTAGAGTTAGTATTAGGGCTAGTATTAGGGTTAGGGTTAGAATTAGGGTTAAGGTTAGTATTACTATTAGGGTCAATGGTCTAATTAGGGTTAGGGATAGGGTTAGTATTAGGGGTAGGTTAGTAAGATTAGGGTTGTGGTTAGGGTTAGGATGTAGGATTTAGAGTTAGAATTAATATCATAGTTAGTGTTACATTTAGGGTTACGATTGGGGTAAGGGGTTAAGGTCAGGGTTAGGATTAGTATTAGTGTCACATGGTTAGTAAGATTAGGGTCATGGTTAGGGTTATGAAATAGGGTTTAGAATTAGGATTAATATCATAGTTAGTGTTATAGTTAAGGTTAGCATTATGGTTAAAGTTTGGTATAGATTTATTATTTTGATTAGGGTTAGGGTTAAGAGTAGCATTACAATTAGGATTTGGTTATGGTTTATGATTATGGTTAGGGTTAGGATTTAGTCTTATGGTCAGGGTTAACATTATGAATTTTAATATATAATTATTTCAAGGTTAGGATTGGTGTTAGGGTTAAGGTTAGTATTAGGGTTAGAATTAGAGTTAAGGTTACCATTATGATTAGGGTTAGTGTCATAATGTACAATTTAGAGTTAGGAGTAGTATTATGTTAACGGTTAGGGGTAGAGATAGGGCTAGGCTTAGGGTTATGGATAGAGTCGGGGTTAGGGTAAGATTAAGGTCATGGTTAGGGTTAGGATGTAGGATTTAGAGTTAGTATTAGTTTCATAATTAGTGTTATGTTTATAGTTAGGGATAGGATTAGGATCATGGGTTAGGGTTAAGATTAGGGTTAATATTAGGGTCAGGGTTAGAGTAAGATTAGGGACGTGGTTAATGATAGGATGTAGGGTTGAGACTTAGGATTAGTATCATACTTAGTGTTATAGCTAGGGTTAGGGTTAGGATTAAAATTAGGGTTAGAATCTGGTACAGTTTTATTATTTTGATTAGGGTCAGGGTTAAGAGTAGAATTACATTTAGAATTTTGTTATGGTTTATGATCAAGATTAGGGTTAGGGTTTATACTCATCATTAGGGTTAATATTAGGGTTAGGTTTTAGTGTTATAAGTTGAATATAATATAATTACGGATAGGGTTAGCTTGTATATCATGGTTAGGTATAAGTTTTTTTGTGCTTTACCATTTACAATTAGGTTTTAGCATTTATGCTTAGGTTTTAGCATATAATGAGTATGATTATGGTTAGACTTAGGGTTTAGGCTTATGATTTGGGTTATATAGTTACAGTTATGATTCAATGTTAGGGTTAGGTTTATGGTTAGGGTTAGAATTTTGTGTTATGGTTAGGATTATGTTTAGGGTTTATATCAAAGTTCAATATTAGGATTAGCATTAATGTTATTAAAATAATAGTTACGGTAGGTTTAAGTTCAAGATTAGGATTACCATTAATATTATTCAAATAATGATTAGGCTTAGGATTTATACTATGGTTAGGATTATGCTTACAATTAGGATTTGGGTTAGAGACACATTTCTAATGTAGCATATATTTGTGACATGTCCATTCTAATTATTTTTTCACATATATTTTCTACATCCATTTAAAGCATCCTTTTAATGCCACACATTTTAGAAAGTCATGTATATTACAAAGAAATATTAGAACAAAGTATGTTACAAATAGTTAAAATATACTACTACACATCACTTCAATACTTAAAACAAATTATTTTTCTCTTGTTGCTCATAAAACTTACATAAATGAAAGGGAAAATATATGTTTCCCTACAACCATTTTGAATAAATAACAAGTATCAAAGGTAAAATAAGAACTAACTATATGTAAAACACTTTGTCGTAATGATTTAAGTACATGACATATTCTTCAATGATGAGATTGATATTGCAACCTTTATTTGCACAATGATCGCGATATACTTCTTTCATCATTGATGGAAATTCATCTACTTTTAAAGATGTCTCACAAACTACTTTTACAAAATCTTCCATTTTCAATATTTCAAGTTCTTCAACATAGTTAATCATTAACATTGTGTGTTCAATAACTTTGACAATTTTTTTGCAAGACTTTAAAATTAATCTTGCACATTTATCCACATCAGTTTCAAAAATATCATTTGAGTTTACAAAAGTAGTTGGGCTTGCAACAATGATTTCTGACTTGTTCTCTAAAACATCCATGACTTGAATTCTTTTTTGGAATTTTTTTTAAAAAAAATATTATTTAGAAATTATGAGAATAAAATTATCCATAATTTGTGATAAAACAAAATTGAAATGAATGATATTTACTAATACATATTATGAAACAAATAATGAAGACACTTAGATTAAAATATTAGTTGACTTACTATGGTGAAATCTCACCAAAATCATTTGAAATACCCAAACAAAATTGGGAAATGATGTTACATAGATAAATCTGGATTTTACATTTTAGTTATAGTGGAATAGTATTCATGAATATGTCCATTTGATTTTTTAATCAAAATATAAAAATACAATATCATATTGTTTCTATCTACATTTGTTTCATCTCTATTTTGAATTTCCAAGTGCTCCATTGTTACTTATGTCCTTCTTCTAACAAACCTTTGTCTATCAACTTTGATATGTCTTCTTCTTTGTTGTTCTCTTTGACTAAGTATCATTTGTTCTTGTTGATGTCTACGATACTCTTTGATATTGTCTTTGATATCCTTTTGATATTATCTTCTTTGTGTTGATATGAAGTAACTGATCAGGCAAGTACTTGTCAAGTATTTCCCTAGGTTGACTTGTCAAGTATTGTTTAGGGTTAACTTGTTAACTGACATAAGTCTTGTTAAAATGGCTTAGGGGTAGGGTTTTCATGTGGATAATTTTGTAGCTTCTTGCAACGGTATTGAGTTGCAAGGGATTGCAGATTGTAACAGCTTGAAATTACTAGATAATAAGATTGGACTCTCTATTTGGTGGACGTAGCCCAAGATTGGGTGAACCAGGTTAAATCTTTATGTCTTCTTGTTTTATTTATGTGTGTTTTATTCATTTGCATTATTGGTTATATTTGCATTTAACTATTAAATTATTGTTTGCTAATCCTAACACTTCCCCCCTCTGATTCAAAGTTCAATCTTGGTCTCACCATAACTACTATCAACAAAAGGTAAAGTTAAAAACCTAAATAGAGTTTATACATTGAATATCTAACAATTTTTTACTCGTAAGAAGGAATCGATGTTAGATATTCTAGAGAAGAAGTAATAAATATTATACTATCATATTTATTGTCATAAGTTTGCATTTACAACTATATGGTGGCATTGCCTTCCACATAAGAAATAAAAACAAAAAAATTAATTATATATTAATCTATAAAGTTGTATGTATCTATGTGGTGGCATTTCCTTCGACATAAGAATTTAAATATATTCAAAAAATTTATATACCTTTCAAAAACTTAGATATTAATTTTTAAAATCCTATTTACATCTATATGGAGTCATTTCTTTCGAGAAAAATATTAAAATATATTCAAAATTCTAAAATAATATATTTATTAATAATGCATGTGAACTTTTAGATTTGATTACTTCATTAACTTTAAATAAATTTTGAATATATTTTCTAAAATATATTCAAAATTTATCAAAAACTTGTATATTATTTGAAATCTCATCTGGTGGCATTGCCTTCCAAATAGAATTTCTAAAATATATTCAAAATTTATCAAAAAATTATATATTATTTGAAATTGCATATGGCGGCATTGCCTTCCAAATAAGATTCTGCATTGGAAGATTTAGTTATAAAATCTAAAAATGAAATGAAATTGAATACGATATTTGAAAAGAAAATCAATATAACATCTAGAAATGATCAAAATGTGATAAGTAAATGATCAAAATATGAAACTGAATACAACATTTGAAAATAAAATCTTAAAACTAAATACTACGAAATTGTATTCAAAATATCATGAAAAAGCTACAAAATGCTAATCCTGAAACTGATAAAAACTTGTGCAAATACCTTACCTTCAAATCCTTTTGATTGAGAAGCCTCTTGTGTTGAAATCTCTATTGTGGCAATATGTTTTGCTACAAATCCTCTAGAAATCATCTGGTTAAATCTACCTGCAAAACAAAAACCAAATGGTGAGAGGTCTATTTTATAATCCACAGGGTGACTCCTCATCTTTTGTAGCTGATGCTTCATCTCACTCCTAGATTTGAGAAAAATAAAAATAAAAATAAAAAAAGATTCACGTACAACATTTAGAAGTGGATTTTTTAAAAATTAAATAGCCTATTAAAGGTTGTAGAATATTAAAAAAAGTTTTAAAAAAAAAAGTAGTGAGGAGGCGCGAGGCCACCACCTCCCTCACCTCCCCTTAATTTTTTTTTTAAATGCAATATATTTAATGGGGTGCAGGGCCACCACCCCGTCACCTCCCTTAAGTACACACAGATGCAGGGTTGCAGTGTGTACTATGGACCCTGTGACATACAATCTATACATTGTAGGGTCTGTAGTACACACTGCGACCCTATAGCCATAGTGGGGAGTCTCACTACCCACAAGGCCCCATGGGACTCTTGTCGACGTGTGGAACCCCCTTGTCTACGTGGATCCCGTGAGGGATCCTACTTCCACTTTTTTTCAAAATTTTAAATTTTTTTTAGATGTATTATTTCTTAACCTCCATGCCAAGTGGTGCATGGAGGCAATTTTAGCTTTTTTGGGGACATTTGGAGGTATTTTCTTTCTATATATATTTCTTGGAGATCTTTTTGGCTTTAAAAAAAATAGAATCTCATTTGGCAAATCTATTGCAACAATCCTCATTTCTTTTTTCTTTACACAGAATATGCCAAACATATTCTTGTGTTGTGGCTATATAGAACGCCTCTCAACGTAATTATTTTTTGGGTAGATTTCCAATACTAGAGAACACATGAATACTACTTGGCAAGGCAATAGAGGTATTGGTCTTGGAATTACCATTTTTACAATAGGTTGAGCATTGGAATTTGCAGACTATGTTGAATGACACAGTAGTTGGAAGATTGTGTTGAATGACACATAGCCTACACATTATGCAATAGCAGAAACATGATTTTGCATGTTTGTATAAACAATCCACACACCTTTTATTTGTTTCCACATTCCCTCACTAATGTTTTCGTTCAGCAAATTCAATGTTAAAAATTGTCAAGACAACTCGGATTTATTGTTTTACTATTTTCACTTTGATAGATTTAGGGCTTTAGGTTTTATGTTATTCTATTAAAGGTGAGGATTTAAACTATAATTATGTTAAAAGTGAGCATTTAAACTAAAAATTTGTAGGACAAGCATAATGAATATGAGGATATTAAGTTGGGTAATGTCCATGCAGGAGCCAAAATGCACTTGATTAAATAATGTGTTTTCATTTATTAAAGTTAAATTACAAATCACAGTACAATTATTTTGTGAATTTTAATTTATTTAACAAATACAAATAAATTGTCTAGTAGGGTGCATTTTGGCCCTCTAGTATAGTTAAACCTATTAAGTTGGGAAGATTCGTTGACTAGAAAGGAACGCCATTGAGAAAAGATCACCATGGTGAAATTGTTGCATTGTTTATTTATTATTTGATGTGGCATACAATTGAAACATTCTTCAATGGCCACGGCATAGATGAAAGAATACAAAGTGTGTAAGAAAGAATATTGTAATCTGAAAGATGCTCTACCAACTAATTAGTTCGTATAATATAAAGAATTGCATAAACATGGAAGATGACAATAACAAAGGATATGTTCTTCCTATGTGTAAACTTAATATGGGATTTCATGTTTTATATGATAAAAAACACTTTTTTAGGATCCCAACCATTAAACATACATTAGAATCACATTTAAAGAAAATCAATTTTTTTTTTTTTCAATTTCATCTTCTTCACAACTCTTGGAAATATGAATTTGAAATAGAGAAGCTAGTTTGATTTTCTTGTTAGATAACTGAGAGGGGGGGGGGGGTGAATCAATTGAATCAGTTATCCTATAGTCCCAAACTCTTAGATGTACTTAATCAAACTTTTTCAACAATTTAAGTAACTCTGTAAGATAAAATATCTATCTATCTATTCATTTACCGAATACCAGTTATATCCAAAACTGTCTATTATTGATTAATCCAATATGAAATATGTAAAGCATGATAGCAAAACAATCATAACAAATAGCACATAACATAATTATTTAACGTGGAAACCCTACTAAGGGAAAACCCACTTGGGACCGGTAACCCAAATATTTCACTCCTTTGAAGTGAGATCAGTTAAGAACCAACCCTGTTAAGGGTTACAATGTACACTGTTAGGTGTGACCTTGTTAGAGGATTTATCACTAACAGTTAAATTTTGACCAGCATTCACTATGGGGTCAACAAGATAATAATTAACATTCCTTGAATGTTATATGGAAATACAATAAGACTGTTAAGTCCACTCGGTTAAGAGATTTTGCTGTAACAATGGTTAAACTGATACAGTAGTAATTTGATTCAAATACAACTCAATTTGCAAATATTCAGATCTAGGTTAAGCTCATAAAACTTGTCTGATCAATAATCAATTCACTTCAGCAATTCCCCTCAACTTACTTCACTCAATGTATAGTTCTCTAACGCTCAATTATGCCTGCAACTCGGTTATGTTTGTAACCAGTTTGATCAGGAATGCATGAAAAATGTCTTCATGCAAAATCTTCTGCAGTCTCTATTCATCTGACATAATTCAACAATAAATTATATGTCTCTTATTAGACATGTAAACCGTTTTCATATCATCCATTAGATTTTGCCTCTTAATCTCATTCATCCATTTTGTCGCTTAAACCTTCCTCAACAGATGTGTCTATGACACATTTCAATCTCTTCCCTTCGATCATCTTAGAATTTTGTGAGTCGTCGATCTTGTAACAAACTTCATCTGTTACCTCGAAATCATATGTAATTTCCTGCTCAATAATTTTAGTCGAATGTTATAACATTTAATGTTTTCATCCATAATCAATTAATATTGAATGCGTCGGTGATAACTAACTCGGTTATTACTGTCACTTGGTATACACAAGACTGACTCGGTGTATACAAAAATCTTCAATTACCGACCACATTCACTTGTTCAATTATGATCTCTTCTTCATAATAGAATAATGTAACATGCTCAAGTCAACAATATGATGCCATAGTTTCATCAATACATTACCCAATGTATTCCTTATCATTATCTATCATATCCATCTTTTCCTTATGTAGATATCTCATTTCTTCACCATTTCTTCCTTCTACATATGTTCAGATGTTTGTAACTATCATGATAAGTATAGTCAAGATTAGTTGACATCAATGACAATATATTGACCAATTTAATCATCTTACATGTCACTTTGATAGCTCGGTGATCTCTAATCACTGTCTCTTTTGTTCATCAAGATATTTAATTAGTTGTAGGTCATCATTCCTTACATGATTCTCGAATGATTTGCATTTCATTTCAATAATGCAATTGTTTGATAGCATGGATTTCTTGTTGGCAATTTTAAACCTTGTCACATATTTCAATGGCACCATGTCTCTGGTGGATATATAACATGAGTGGAGAGAACAAACTCATGACCAATGAGTAAAGATAAATCAATGACAATTGAAGTGCACCTCACTCAATTTGTATAAAGGATGATCGATAAAATAATATAATCCTGTCAAACCCCAATGATGGCCATAATAATCATGCCATATTTGAGAAGTCTCACATATAAGTTTGCAACAATAATACGTTGATACAAGTGTTAGGTATGTAGATCAATATGTGGTCACATCCAATCTCACATGGAAATAAACCCTTTAACTATCAACTAGATTACCTACAATCTAGTATCAAATAACATATTTCCTTTTTCAATATTTTATTGGAGCTTATCTTACTTTTGTAGGTTTTAACTGTGTACAGAATGAAAATTCTCAATTTGGCAGTATTAATATAATTTTTCTCATGCCTCTCCTCTAAAAGGTCTTTGTAAGGAACTCAAACAAGGATCTTGACCATATGGATCAACATGTTTTATCATATATGTGCCAAAAAATCAAATCTACAAACCACAAATAAGCTCATGAAATATGGTTGGCAAAATTTCATTAGCCTTATTGGTGTTCCTATTAGTTTTCATGCTTACTATGATTGGTAATGATTCATAACCCTATAGATAATTTTGGATGCAATTTGAGGGTGATTATTGATTGGAGAAGTGTTGTTTAATTTTGCAAGTATATGTAGTGGAGATTGTGAGCCAAAAAGTGTGGTCACTTATATAAACCCTTATATCCAAGAGATTCAATGAATCTGGAATCTTAGAAGGGAACTTATAGCTTTCTATCCATAGCGTGCAAGAATCATGTAGATAAAGATGGTGGCTCTCAAATGAACTCAATAAGCAAGATCTGTAAAAGGTGCACTATAGAATGGAAGATTCAAGTAGATATCAAACAATGAGAGTGTGAGTATCCAAGATCTCCATGATGAATGGAAATACAAAGTAATCTAAGATGAGATGCAAGATTAAGCTAAGATGAAATACAAGAGTGTAAAGAAAGTAAATCTAAGCTAACAAGATGAAAGATTACTATCCATGCTAATTAGACTAGATTAACTAAGCTAAATGCAAGAAAGTAAATAACAAAGCTAAGCTAAATGCTAATGCAATACCTCAAGGTGAGACATAAACTAAGATGCAAGGATGAGCCAAGATGTAAGAATAATGAAAACCCAAGATGCCAAGACTCCAAGATGCCAAGATGTCCCCCAAAGATGCAAGAATGAGGAGAGAGCCTCCTTTTAAAGAAATTAGAAATGAATGGACAATCAAGATTAAGAGGCAAAATAATGAGAAACAATGGAGATTAAGTCTTGGTTGATCCATGTACTCATGTCTTTAAGAGGCAAAAAGAAAAGGCTAATATTAAGAGGTAAAACAATGAGTGGTTGAGATAAAGAGGCAAAAGTCTTCTTCATACGTCAAAAGATTCCATCTCATTGGAAAGTGCACTTTTATTTTTATTTTTATTTTTCTTTTAGAAAAGTGATTTTTATGTGCACTTAGGATAAAGGGTTTTTTATTATTTAATTAAAAGGGAGTATGTTCTTTCAATTAAATAAACATAGAATAAAGTGGTCAAGTTTTAGGATATGATCAAATAAATGATTAATTAAGTAAGTAGAATTAATTTGATGCAAAGCAATGGTCTAATATTTTAATTTATTTTTTCACAAAGAGGGCTTATAGTTTACTAGACCAAAATTGGGTGATTACATTTTCCCCTCTTTGAGTCAATGTGCAAGTGAGCACATTGAGTAAAAGAAAATGATGATAGGTAGATAGTTGATATGAAGCGATGAATTATCTTGAGAAACATTGTCTCTGAACTTGATTGAACGAAGCACAACAAGGTAGCAAGAGTTTCAATGCACAGTTTGATGTGAAGCGATGAAGCTGAGATGCCCCTAGCGATGATATCATGGTCAATTTGTATCTTTGAAAGATTGATGATAGATTATTCCTTATCCCTCAGGATCGAAATCGAAATGATGAACTGCGGAGATACAAAAATGAGATAAGTTTGATCAAATTGAGATTAGATAGGGTCTAAGATGATTGATGATCGATTTAGAGAGATTAGAAAAATATTTGGACCAAGTCTAACCACTAAGCAATGAGAATTTGCCCCTGTTTGAATAAGTTTGACCAAAAAGGTATAGCATTAGAATTAGGTCAAAGCAAGAAATTATGAAGAAATATGATCAAAATTTTGTCTCAAATGATGAAAAGATAAGCCTTAGAATAACAAAAAAATGAACTTAGATTTCAATTTTGATCCCAAAAATGAATCAAGGATGCTAGAAAAGGATAACCAAAGTTGTTTGATAATGATGAGATGAAGACTCTCTCCTCACTCAATGCAAGATACAAAGACTAAGATGCAACTTAGGGTGAAAATGAAAGTGCAAAGCACATGGATCTTACTCGGCCCTTATTTTCATGATCGAGCCTTATTAATTAACATCACAAGATCATACAACCATCAATAGTGCAAGCGTAACTATGAAGATATGAATATGGTCTATATCAGATAGAATGTATGAAACTAATGTATGCATCAAAGACATAAACGTCAAGATGATTTAGGTTAAGTTTCCAGTTAATGTTGCAAGATTACACCAT
This sequence comes from Chamaecyparis obtusa, assembly GCA_027943335.1. Taxonomy (NCBI): domain Eukaryota; kingdom Viridiplantae; phylum Streptophyta; class Pinopsida; order Cupressales; family Cupressaceae; genus Chamaecyparis; species Chamaecyparis obtusa. The sequence goes on from BSBK01000234.1 coordinate 2,738,166, forward strand.
CATCGAAGCATAAGCACCAAGATAACCATGAGTATGGTCTTGCGTAAAATAAACATAATGCAAGCAATCAAGGAGATAGTTCAGACTCACCCAAGTGTTCAAATGAATCAGATTGAGATATATGTGACGTTCCAATCATGATGTAGAAACTTATCATAGACACCTAATGCATCAAACATATAGGGTCATTGAAACCACACCCACAAGCAGAAGACAAAGAAAATATGCCCCATGCCCCTAGTCCTCTAGTCAAGTGACATCCTGGAGAGACTAAGGAGAGAACATCGGCGAAAATCATCAATAACAGACAATATAGAAAGAAAATATCATTAAGCATAGCTCAGTCATTTCAGTTCAAGTGTATTGTAAAAGTTTTCACTGATATTTCTAAGACTTATGCCTACAAGTGCGATAGAAATATATGACTTGGATTGCTAACAAGGTGTCAGTTCAAAATAAGTTATCTGACAAGTGTTGAGAAATACTTGATGTCCAAATGGGGTAGTGTTGAGAAACATTTTTGTGTCCTAGAGACAGTGATGGCACAAAATTGCCCCTAATGAGACTCAAATGGAGACCGATTCCACACCATAGAAACAAAGTGTTGTGAAAGTCAACTGGTTCATGGCCAAAGGTGCTAGCTGATAGATGGAGCACAAAGGTACAAGTAGCACCTGTTTCCAGGTTTTCACCACTTTGAAGTACTATTTTTCTACCATGATGCCTGTTTTTAGGTTTTCACCAAGGCACTTTTTTCTTATTTTTCAATTTTTTTTATTTTTTATTTTTTTTGATACATCAAAGTGCTTGTTCGCCAGGTTTTCACTAAGACGATCTTTTTTTCAGGACTTTTTATGATTTTTATTATTTTATCAAGACCATATATCAATTTTTTTGAATTCTTTCAAGATCATTTGTTATGTACAAGAATTCTGGATGAAGAGAATGTCATGCATATAACTTCTTTAGGTGGAGAGTATTGATAGGCTTAGGGAGTTGTTCTCCCTCTAGAGTTGAGAGATGATAAGCATCAGATCCAAAGACAACTATAATTATATAAGGACCTGGCCAGTTAGGTTCAAACTTTTCCTTTCTATTCGCGATTCTGTTGATTCTTAGGATTCTCTCTTAAAACCATATCACTAATCTAAAAAACTCTATGGTGTACTTTCTTGTTGTAGCTTTTTGACATTCTTTTCTGATATAATGTCATGTGATCGGACATGGCTTTTCTATGTTTATCTAGTAGTTCTAGTTCTTGGATGTGTGATATGTGATAGTCTTCATCTATTACAAGCCCTTTTAGTGAGGCTCTAAGTGAAGGTATTTCTACCTTGATAAGTAAGAAAACTTCAACTCCATAGATGAGGGAAAAAGGTGTAGCTCCCTTTGGTGTGTGTATGCATGTTCTTTAAGCCCATAAAGTAGGATTGGTTTGAAGATGCCAATCCCTTCCAGACTGACTAACAGTTCTATGCAATATTTTCAGAATAGTCTTATTTGATGCTTCAACTTGTCCATTTCCTTGAGGACAATAGATGGATGACCAATGTTCTTTGATCTTAAATGTCTTACACAATTGTTTCAAGTCATTGTTCTTGAATTGTCCTCCATTATCAGTAACTATAGAGGATGGCACACCATAGTGATAAACTATGTAGTTTAGGATAAGTATGGACACCTGTTTTCCTGTAGCAGAAGAAAGTGGTACAGCTTCAACCCACTTAGTGAAATACTCAGTACCAGTAATGATGAGTTTGTGTCCTCCTGATTAGTTCAGATATATTGACCTACTAAGTTAAAGCCCCACTACTGAAAATTTCAATGTACGATAGATGGAATAAGCTCCCTGCCTAGAGCATGTATCAGATTTCCATGCACTTGACACTTCTTACAGGATTTAGCATATCTGATAGTTTTAGTTTTCATAGTAGGTCAATAGTAACCAGCCCTAAGTATTTTTCGAGCTATCACAAGGCTATTAGAGTGAGACCTACATATGCCCTCATGGACTTCAAGTAATGCACATTCAAATTCTTCTCTCTCTAGAATCTAAGAATTGTTCTGTCTAGAACCCTCCTAAACAAGTCACCAGAAATGATGGTATAGCGGGTGACATTACAAATAAGTTGGCATTTTTCATTATGGGTAAGGTTATCAGTTATAATTTGATCATGTAGGAAAAAATAGATTTTAGCATAGCGAGAGGAGTCATGACCAAAAATGGTATAACCGATGCGGTTATCAAGAGAGTCATATATGAGAAATCGTAGCTCTTCTACTAGGAATTCATATCGAGATTCATGTTCTTGCGACTGTAAAATGGAAGCAAATGTAGCCATAGGATTAACACCTTTGATCTCAACTCTAGGAATTTGTTGGAAGGTTAGAGAGACAAAGTAGTTCTTAAGATCATCAACCATTTTCCTATAGGGCACCAACTTCTCATCCTTGGTTTGATGTTCATTATTTGTTTGATTGATGATGAGTTGAGAATATCCAAAGATATGTAATTTAGTAATCTGCCACTCAATAGGCAATTTGATCCCATTCATTAAAGTCTCATATTCAACAATATTATTTGTGCAAGGGAACAACAAATTGTATGCTTTAGGTATGGTGTATCCTTGAGGTGTGACAAAGAGAACTCCAACACCCGAACCATTTTGTGTGTAGGATCCATCAAAGAACATTTTCTAGGTGTGCTCAGTCACATACATGATAGATGAATCATGAAAATCATTCTACATAGGTGCATTATCCTACAAAGGGAAGTCAACTAATTGATCAACAATTGTTTGTCCTTTAATGGCCTTACGATCAATGTACTCAATGTCAAATTTAGAAAGAATCATCATCCATTTAGCTAGTCGACCAGTAAGGGTAGCTTTACTTAGTAGATATTTAAATGGATCAATTTTTGCTACAAGCTGTGTAGTATGTGCCAGCATATAATGTTTGAGATTTTGGGACACAAACACCACTGCAAGGCAATCTTTTTCAATTTTGTTGTGATTGATCTCATAAGCTACTAGATAATGTTCTACTGATGAGTAGATAGCTCTTTCTTTTCATGTCTCGTCTTGTTGTGCCAATAATGCTCCTAAGGATGTAGTTGTAGACAAAATGTATAAAATATGAGGCTTTCCAGGAGTAGGAGGCATCAAGATAGGTGGATTAGCCAAAAGTATTCTGTAATCTGATTCAGGATTTTCTCACATTCTTCATTCCATACACACTTAACTCATATATGCAAGTTCTTGTTAAATGGTTGTGCTCTATCAACAAGTGAAGAGATGAACCTCCTAATAGACTGTAGGCGTCCTTGTAGACTTCTCATTTGACTATTGTTTCTCAACGGTGGAATATCCATGATAGCTTGAACTTTTTTAGGGTCAACCTCAATTCCTTTAGCTGATATGATATAACCAAGTAGTTTTCCAGAGGTAGCCCCAATTGCACACTTTTTAGGATTTAGTCTTAGCTTAAACTATTCCGTACAATCTAGGATTAATCTCAAATCTCTAAGATGTGTGTTTCTCTTATGAGACTTAGCCAGGGTGTCATCCACATAATCCTCCATAGTTTTATGCATCATGTCATGAAATTATATCTTGTTGATATGTAGCTCTAGCATTTTTAAGTCTAAATGGCATAACATTCCAACAGAAAGTTCCCCATGCACAAGTGTAAGTTGTTTTCTCTTGATCTTCAGGAGCAATTTTGATCTGGTTATAGCTTGAGAATCCATCCATTAAAGAATATATTTCATAGCCCCTTGTCATGTCCACTATCATGCCAATATTAGGGAGTGGAAAATCATCCTTATGGCATGCTTTGTTAAGATCTTGAAAATCAGTGCATACTCGTATAGATTTATCTGGTTTAGACATAGGTACAATGTTGGATATTCATTAAGAGTAATCAATAACCCTTATGAATCCAGCTTGAAGGAGCTTTTCTAGTTCATCTTTGACAAGGAGAGCTACAGGTGGATGCATTTTTTGTAGCTTTTGTTTCACAGGTTTAACACCAAGAGATAAAGATAAGTGATGCATGATAAGATTAGTGTCAAGCCCTAGCATGTCTGAATAAGTCCAAGAAAAATTTATCTTTTTTTCCAAGAAGATATATGTGAATTTCCTCTTCTCTTCCTCTGACAAAGACTGAGCTAAGTGTATGACATGAGGTACTTCATTTGTCTTAATGTTGATTGGCTGAGTAGGTTCTATCAAAACTGATGATCTTTCTTGAAAGTAGTTGGGTAGACTACCAAGTATCTCATCTGTAGGCACCTCAGAGAGGTTTTTACCCTTAGATACATCTTTTCTTTTTACTATTTTTGGCTTTGACACTACCGCAAAGTGGTTTTCGCCATCAGAGCACCTATTCTTTTTTCTTTTTCTTTTTATTTTGTGACTAAGATACTTAATGTATGACTTAGTCATGCTTGTTGCTGGTTCACTGGTGGAAGAGAATACATCCTAAAGAGCATTTAAGTAGCAGCTAATTTCTCATAGTCATTCTGAAAGGTCAAGAGCTCAGGTTGTTGCGACTAGTCAATAAGGTTGGGATGTATAATAGAAAGGGATGCAGAAGGTTCCAAAGTATTGATGTGGTGGGAATCATTTATAGTGATAAGTAATTCAGAATCTATAAGGTCCCCTTCAAAAATATCTAAGTTGATAAGACTCCTAGTGTTGTCAACTTGGTCAACAAGGACAATATGCAAATCCGACTTGTCAAACCCTATGGGTGACTCATCTTCTACCTCAGGTTGATTAGTGTAGCAATGAGTGGCATCAAATCCTACCTCCATAAACACAACCAAGAGAGAATTCCATTCATATTCCCCAGAGTCACTGATTTTAGTTCTATGTACCAATCTAGCAATAGTTGCATGTATGTGTTCTTCCTTAGGATCTTCAATATCTAAAGCACATTCTGGTGAGAAGTAAAAGCTTCAGAGTTGTGATCAATATGTTTTTCAACTTCTCCCCAAAGAAAGGAAGTGGAGGGAAAAAAATATTCTCTCTCTTGAGAAATAGTGTTAATGGGTTCAGTTTCCCTTTCAGACTCTTATGTGTCATCTGATTCTTCATCCAAAGAGGGTCCATTATTAGTAGTAGAAAATCACAAACCAGATTTATCTTTAGACTTATGTCCCTCAGTCATACTTAGTGGTTCAACAAGAGCATGTTTATGATCACTCAAAGGACCATAACCTGAATATCCTATTTTAGCTAGAAAATCATATCCCTCGCCATATTTTTCTGGGATAATTTTAGTAGTAGATATAGAACTCTTAGTGTCTTCTCCACGGTATATCCATTCCCTAACAACTCTTTCTTCATTTTCATCTTCCATAGGAATTGAACAAAAGTGCCATAGATAGTCATAATGGAGGAAGATGATTTCATATCCTCAGAAGGTTTACCATAAGGTCGAGGAGAAATGGAAAGTGATTCAATAGAGTCCAACCAATATTCCATCATCTCAATATTCAACAATTTCATTTTTCTTTCACATTCAGCTAGTGTTGTTTTAGTTTCTTCAGCTACTCTATTATGTGGTACAAAAGTTTCAGCAGTGAAAGAATTGAATAACATAGCATTATCCTTCAGAATAGAAACCTTAGTGCCATTATAAGGAAACTTGATACATTGGTGATATGTAGATGATACTGCTTGCATGTCATGTATCCAAGGTATTCCTAGCAAGATGTTGTATGCAAGAGGTAGATCTAGATCTCAGAAGACAACATCTTTCTTAACTAGACTTAATCGAATAGGGAGTACAAAAAAGCCCTTAGAAGACATTTCTTCTTCATGATAAGCTTTAATTGTGATCTTTCTCCTAGGATTGATGGTGCATTCAGAGAAACCCAACTATTGCAGTAGTTTGTATGTACAAATGCTCAACCCAGCACCTCCATCCATCAACATGCGTTTGACATGGGTTTTATGGATTTTGACCTCAATGTGTAAAGATAGATTGTGGATGGTTGAGTGACTTTTCATCCTCCTCAAAAAAGGAGAGGTAATGAGGTGCATCAAGATGGTTAACCATGGCTTGGAATCAACCAACATCAATGTCCTTAGGAATATTTGTTGTGAGTAATGTTTTCTCCAGGATCTCCTTATAAATAGAGGAAAATTGTAACAACTCAAATATAGATATATGAGTGGGAGTACGTTGCAATTGGTCCACTAGAATGTAGTTTTACTTTATTAATGTGAATTTATGCTTAGAAGATGAGGTCCCTAACTATCTAGGTGTTGAATTCTTAGAAGAATGAGGCCCATTAATTGTGATTTTTGGCTCACATTTCTTATTAGTTGAAAATGTGAGCCAAAAAGTGTGGTCACTTCTATAAACCCTTATATCCAAGAGATCCAATGAATTTGGAGTCTTAGAAGGCGGCTTATAGTTTCCTATCCATAGCGTGCAAGAATCATGTAGATAAAGACAATGACTCTCAAATGAACTCAATACACAAGATCCCTACAATATGCATTGTAGAATAGAAGATTCAAAAAGATATCAAGCAATGAGAATGCAAGTATCCATGATCTCCATGATGTTTGCAAATGCAAAGTAATCTAAGATGAGATTCAAGAGATGCAAGATTAAGCTAAGGCGAAATGCAAGAGTTTAAGGAAAGTAAATCTAAGCTAACAAGATGAAATATTACTATCCATGCTATTTAGAATAGATTAACTAAGCTAAATGCAAGAAAGTAAATAACAAAGCTAAGTTAAATGATAATGCAATACCTCAAAATGCAACATAAGCTAATATGCAAGGATGAGCCAAGATGCAAGAATAATGAAAACTCAAGATGCCAAGATTCCAAGACTCCAAGATGCCAATATGCCCCCCCCAAAGATGCAAGAATGAGGACATAGCCTCCTTTTAAAGAAATTAGAAATGAGCGAATGATCAAGATTAAGAGGAAAACGAATGAGCAATGGTGGAGATTAAGTCTTGCTTGATCCATGTGCTCATGTCTTTAAGAGACAAAAAGCAAAGGCTAAGATTAATAGGTAAAACACTGAGTGATTGAGATAAAGAGGCAAAAGTCTTCTTCAAAAGTCAAAAGATTCCATCTCATTGGAAAGTGCACTTTTTTTCTTTTTTCTTTTTTTAAAAATTATTTTATTTTAAAAAAGTGATTTTCATGTGCACTTAGGATAAAGGTTTTTTTTATTTAATTAAAAGGGACCATGTTCTTTTAATTAAATAAACATAGAATAAAGTGGTCAAACTTTAGGATATAATAAAAAAAATGATTATGTGATGATTTGATCAAAGATAAATGATTAATTATACAGAATTGATTTAATAGAAAGTAATGGTCTAATATTTTAATTTAATATTTCATAAAGATGGCTTATAGTTTACTAGACCAAAATTGGGTGATTACATAAATGAGGAGACGACATTAAAAGATAAGAGAGTTTTATAAACAAAAATTAGCTAGAAAATTTCACCAAAGAGAAGTTTATAGTGGATGCAAAGCGAGAACTGGTGGAATAAATTGACTCCATAATAGGTGTTTTATGTATTAGGGTGATCATTGTGTAAGAGGCTAGCCAATGAGGCATGCCTCATCCTTAGAATAACATCCCCTCATTACCAAATATATGCAACCATAAGAAACTGATAAACACACTATCAAAATATGCATATGATGTAAGTAGTTTACTTTTTAAAAGACCAAATTCTATTCGTATAGATGTTGGTTATCATTAGATTTTATTTATCTAGAATTAGCAAATGGAATGTATTTACAAGAAATGCATATGGAATTGTCATGCTTTAGTTAACATGTCCGAAAAGGTCACGAAAAAAGAGAGAAAACATTTAAAGGATGTCATTATTAGTTTTTCATAATTTTCAACAAAATGGATTTATAAGTTGCAACTTTGAGAGAGTATGTTGTTATAACTGGGATGAGTTGGTCAATAACCAAAAATCATGTGTGAATTTCCTCGGTAAGGTGGTCAATTTTATGAATGACACTGGATTCCCTATGACAATTCAAGGCATATATAAACCTATATCAATAGAAACCATATTTTCCTTGGTGTTAAACAAGGATAGAAAAATGAAATCAAACATTTTTGGAATCTTTAGATGAAAATGATAATGAAGAGGCTCAAATTTTTTAAAAGTACCATTTTCTTTGGAATTACAAGGAGGTGTTGGAAAATTTAAGTAGGCTACCCTTGAAAAATGTGAGGCCCCACCTATAGGTGAGCATTACAATATTGCACGTAGTTATAAGTTAATTAAGTGTAAGAAATTGAACTAACTTGTATACTTATAAGGCTTATTTTATTTATATACAGGTTATTTTCTATTGAAATGGAAGGAATTATATGATATCGTCATCCCTTTTAACTAAGATTATTGTTTCTACGAAGAAATCACTTTTCTATGTGAAGGCTAATTGCAAACTTAATGAATTGTCATATATTATATGATGTGTAAGTATATGAACATATGATTCCAGTTATTAATGAGGTAAGAAGTATTAATACCAACTCACTAATAATGAATTTGAAGGAAATTATTAAGTATATTTATATGTATCATGTTTATAGACAATTTAACGTTTAGGAGTGAATCTAAAACGTATTTATCACATATGCATGTAAATCAATAATACATTTATACATGTCATAAATGATTTGTTTTTGTATCAATGATTTAAGTAAATAATGAATAGGTTTCTTATATTTAAATTAGTGTGATTATATAAGGTTATGTAAAAATAAATCAAATATTCAATACTATTTTCAAACAACAAATCTCAAGACTCAATGATCTACTCATGTACATACATCACATATAACCAAGGCTAGTTGATTTACTTGTCACCGTAATAAGTTGTTAAGGAACCATTTTCCTTTTTATACTTATTGAGTGATAAAATAATCACTAGAATCAATTAAATAAAAAACAAAACTGTCTTGATCAAATTCAACTATTATAACACAAACAAACCATGATATCATACATATTCTTTATTATATAGTTTATGTGTTCTAAAGTTTTTATTTCGTAAGATTGGAGGATGATCTCCTTGTGATTCCTTTGCATTCACCTCATTTCTTTCCATGCACCAAATATGGCATTGATTACCTCTCTTTATGGAAGGTATTAAGTAGCTCATTGTATGTTATTTCTCTAAAATGAAATAAACCTTGACCTTGTATAGAAAATGAATTAATGAAGGTGAGGGTTTTATTATCTTTGTTTTACCATCAAATTTGACCAATTGAATTTTTTTTTTAAATTATTTGCCAGTATCATCATTATAATCCTCAACTTTATTATAAAAGTTAGTCACCTTGACATCCATAAACCTTTGCATCTTCTATATTTTCTAATAATGTTTTGAGTTTAATCTATCTCTATTTTCCATTTTTATCCCATTTTAGTAAATATCTAACTTCCCAACTTATAGATTCAAATTTTAAAATGCATCTAACCTAGACTCTTTCAAACTAGTCATCATAGTTTAAGCATGAAAATGTACACATTTCATCCTAGGTTTTGAATAAAAGGATAAGATCCAATTCATTATGACCAAATAGAAAAAAATCATCAAAGAGCTCAATTATATATTGCATCATTATTACATAACCACATTAAGAATATGATGTGACTGCTTAATGGGTCTTTAATAATTATTCCAAAATTATTAAACTTGATGAAGTGGTTTTACCAACAAAAAAAAAAACCCTATTTAGCAAACTTCCAAAAGTATTTTTAGAAATTGTTGATAATTCAAAACATTGAAGTGGACACACATATGAAATGAAAATTGTACTAGATAAAATCTTAGTTGGAGATCAAATCCTCGTATAAGGTTCAAGTATATGGACATAAAAATTCATCCAAAGCTACACTACAATTTTTCTAACTCAAATTTAATTATTTGTCACATTCAAAACATTATTATTTCAAAGCTAAATAACCTTATTTTACTATTTTTTTGAGACTTTATAAATATAATTGTATAAATGAGTAGTCTCAAAAGAATTATCTTATAAGAATTTTATTATTATATTTCTTTAAATAAATTTTCCTCGGCATTTGAATAGGAAGCTCTAAATTTATAGATGAACTTGAGTGATCTTAGACTCATGAGAGTTCTCACTTAAGGGTTTAATTTATTCATTTCTAGATCTAATCACCTTATGTAATTACAATGGACACAAAAATTGACCACTTTGAAAAATGACTAATTATAAGGTACACAAAAATTTGCATTAACAACATGTCAATTGACCTTATTATTGATCATGCTTTTTAATGGCCCTAACATATACATTACAACCCAATTCTAACACAACTAGGTGGAGAATTCAACCTTTTCACTTGCTAATGCATTTTCACGAAAGTTTCTAAAGCCTTTTCAACAAATCCATTATAACATACAACGATGACCTTGTAATATTTAGGAGTTTGGTTTAAAAGTAAAATATATGTGTAAATTCTTATTTTGAACAAGGGCTCCCTTGTGCAAAAGAAATACATACATAATATACAATATAATATTCAAGTATACATATATAGAGATATGTATAGACACATTTATATATGTATGTATGTATGTATGTATGTACATACATATGGATGTATGTATTACATAGACATAAATATATGTAATTTTGATTTGTTCTGATTTCAATAATTTTAAGTGAATTGACAATGTTTTCATTTGGGATGTTATTAATCAAAATGTTAGTTCGTGATAAAGATGATATTACTAATCTACCATCTGTTGGAAACAATTGTCTGAAGGAAATTGCTACTCAAATTATGTATTGTCTTTGATGTCACACAATGTCATAGTCCGCAACAATCAGTTCCTACCGAGCTCAGTCAGTCTGCCAGACAGGAATATTAGTGCTTACCGAGTCCACTCGGTTATCAAAGAAAATCAGTGTCTACCGAGTCCACTCGGTTATCAAAGAAATTTTAGCATTTACCGAGTTCAGTTAGTTATCAAAGGAAATTCAGTGTTTACTGAGTTCAGTCGGTTATCAAAGGAAATTCAGTGTTTACCAAGTTCAGTCGGTTATCAAAGGAAATTCAGTGTTTACCAAGTTCAGTCAGTTATCGAAGGATTGTCGATGTTTACCGAGTTCCCTCGGTCTCTGAAAGATTGTAGAAAGTTATGATCACCGAGCACTGTCGGCCCTTGGAGGATTTTTGCAAAAAGAGTTTGCTTAATTCAGCCGACTGTTATACTAAATAATGTCGATTTGACAAATCTAAAATCATATAAATAAAAGGTCAAATGTGAAAAATAAAGATATACAATACAGCAGAAGATTTACAGAAGAAAAGATAGAAAAGGTGTGTGCGAATTTGTGAAGGATGTTCAGATATCCTTAAGGTGCAGCAGAGATTTATTCGATCAAGAAGGATCACACATATGCAGAACAGAGATCTGTAATCAGCAAGGCAGTTGCATTATTATATAGGTCATTTTTCATTGTTACCTTTCTTATCATTGTAACAGTGAATTCTAAATCTCTTAACCGAGTTGGTTTAACAACCATATTGTAAATCCTCTAACAAGGTGACAATTCCATTGAATTGTTTTCAATACCTCTTACCAGGCCACTCCTAGCAGGGTGATTAAATCCTCTAACAAGGTCACACCTAACAGTGTGTTTTGTAACCTTTTACTGGGTTGGCTTCTAACCGGGCATCACTTCAGAAAAGTAATAATCAGTATCTAGATACATTGGTGGTTTTTCCCATATTGGGTTTCCACGTTAAATCTTGTGTCTCTTGTGTTCTTAATTGCTATCTTAATCATACACCAGTGCTGATGAATATCTAAAAGATAATTTTGCTAATACTTTCTGCATCTTCAAAGTTACTGCAATCTATTTACCGAGTGCTAAAACAGATAACTTTTTAAGATATCCTAAGGGATCTGGAAAGAATTAATTGTGAAGTGTTTTATGGTTGACTGATTCACCCCCCCCCCCTCTCAGTCACTTCATCCATATTCCATCAATTGGTATCAGAGCCTTTGGTGCTTGCAGGAAGGGTTTCAAGGACCTAAGCTAAAGATCAGGATGTCTTACAAGAGGGAAATTCCAAAGCTCAATAGAGATAACTTTTCAGCATGGCAAGGTCTCATGCGACTTCATCTGGCTTCCATTGGTGATTCAGGATGCAAATACATTGATGAAGAATACACAATTCCTAATGGCGCATTAACTGTTGAAGACATTGCAGATAAAAAGACTCACAACACCATGATGATAGACATTGCATCTGCTCTCAGCTATGAAGAATTTGATGATATTAAAGAATGCACTACTGCATATGAAATGTGGATGGCACTGAAGAAAATATATGGTGGTGATGCAAATGTGAAAAGAGCCAAAGCAGAAAGCCTAAGAGGACAGTTTGACAAGATGAATATGAAGGAAGATGAAAATATTGCAAAATATGTTGAAAGAATCAAAGCAAGTGTAAGTGCAATTAGAGCTTCTGGAGGAACAATCTCAGATGAAACTGTTATAAGTAAGGTACTCAGAACATTACTCCCTATCTATGCAATAAGAGTATCAGCTATTCAAGAAAGAAGGTGTGAAACAAACCACAATATAACTTTGGATGCTTTAGTTGGAAGATTGACAGCCTTTGAATTAGACAACTATGACAACTATGTTCCTAGTTCCAAAAATATTGAATCAGCATTTGAGGCCAAGGTTTCACTAAAGAAGAACAAGAAAATTAAAGAAGTTCAGTCAGAAAGTGAAGAAGTATCAGAAGAAAGTTCTGATAGTGATCTTGAAATTGTAGAAGCATTACTTGCAAAGAAGTACTCTAGAGGGAAAGATAAATATAAAGGTAAAACTCCTTTAATCTATTTTTCATGTGAAGAAATTGGACATATTGCAGCTAGGTGCCCAAACAAGCAAGTCAAGGAAGAGAAGAGAAGTCACAAGTACTATGGCAAAAAGAATTTCAAATCATTCAAGGATAAAGGTAAGAAAACATGTTTTATGGCTAAAGATTCTGATGATAGTGAAGAAGAAATTGTTTTTATTGCTATAAAAGATGAATCTGATGATGATGAAGATAAGATGGCACTTATTTCTCATATAAGCAAAGATGATATATGGATAATAGACATCGGATGTTCACACCACATGACTGGTGACAAGACAAAATTTGAATATCTAGAAGACTGTGATAGTGGTAATGTAAGATTTGGAAACAATGAACCTTGTTGTATAAAAGGAAAAGGAAGAATCTCATTAACCAAAGAACTCATATGTGATAATGCTTATTGGGTTGAAGGACTAAAACATAATCTTCTAAGTGTAGCACAGCTAATCAACACTGGTTTCAAGGTTGAATTCATGAATGGTCAAGCAAGACTGCTAGATGAAAAAGGAAAACTCATTGGATCAGGCAAACAAACAAAAGGTAACTTATTTTATCTTGATCTCAGTGAATATTCATGCTTTATTGCTCAAATAGAAGAAAGTTGGCTATGACACAAAAGGTTATGTCATGTGAATTTTGATAACATGATAAAAATAAGCAAATTCAAGAAGGTTAGAGGCATTCCTACTTTGAAGAAACCTGATACTGGTCTATGTAAGAATTGTCAGATTGGCAAAATGAGTAAAACTAGTTTCAAGAGTAAGAACTATCAGTCTAAAAAATTTTTGGAAATTGTGCATACTGATTTATGTAGACCTATTGGAATACAAAGCTATACTAGAGATAAATTCTTTATTCTTTTCGTTGATGATTATTCTAGAATGATGACTGTCATGTATTTAAGAGAAAAATCAGAAGCATTTGAAAAGTTCAAATGGTACTTAGCAAGAGTGGAAAAGGAAACAGGGAAAAGATTGAAATGCTTAAGATCAGACAGAGGTGGTGAATTCATCTCCCATGATTTTAACAACTTTTGCATTGAAAGAGGAATCAAAAGACAGGTATCAACTCCTAGAACTCCTGAGCAGAATGGAATAACAGAAAGAAGAAACAGATCTATTATGGATTGTGCAAGGACTCTAATGATAGAAAAGAACATCTCTATAAAGTACTGGAAGGAAGCTATCAGCACTGCAGTTCATACCTTGAACCGAGTACAATTGAAGAAAGACACATTCAAAACTCCTTATGAATTATGGTATGGCTATAAACCCAATGTAAGTTACATGAAAATATTTGGTAGCAAGTGTTATATCTTAAAAGAATCCAGAAGAAATAAATTTGATGTGAAAAGTGATGAAGGAATATTCCTAGGATATTCTAGCAAAAGCAAGGCATACAAATGTCTGAACTTATCTACTCACAAAGTCATAGAAAGTATACATGTAAAATTTGATGAGTTTGCAGAAAAGACTGAAGAAGAAAGCAAAAGGGAACTTGAGAACTACAGAAGATTCGTTTACATTGAACCTGAAACATTGGCAGACACAACTATCAATAAGGAAACTATATCTACCGAGCCGAGCACAGTTACCGAGTCACAAACCAAGTCACAGGAAGAAGTTCAAACAGAGTCACAGGAAGAAGTTCAAATCGAGTCTCAGCCTGAAGTTACCGAGCAAATATCTACCGAGCCCGAGCAACCTGAAGAAGAGATCCTAAAAGACAACAGCATGAATCATTCAAAAGGCAAGGAACCTATACTAGCCAAATATGTCAGAAGACATCATACACCAGATCAAATTATTGGAAACAAATCAGATGGTACTATGACAAGAAGCAAGCTAAAAGGTACATGTCTGCTTACTGACTTTGAACCTAGAAATATCAAAGATGCATTGGAAAATGAAAGTTGGATTGAAGCAATGAATGAAGAATTAGAACAAATACAAAAGAACAAAACATGGACTCTTGTACCTAGACCTAAAGATAAGAATGTAATTGGAACAAAATGGGTATTCAGGAATAAGCTGAATGAAGATGGTCAAGTATCTAGAAACAAAGCTAGACTGGTATGTAAAGGTTATTCTCAAGAAGAAGGTATAGATTATGGAGAAACTTTTGCTCCTGTTGCAAGATTAGAAGGTGTAAGAACTCTACTTGCTTATGCAGCACACAAAGGATTTAAGGTATATCAAATGGATATAAAATCTGCATTTCTCAATGGAATTCTTGATGAAGAGGTCTACATTGAACAACCTGAAGGTTTTGTTGATCCAGATAAAAAGGACATGGTCTGCAGGTTACACAAAGCATTGTATGGTTTGAAACAAGCTCCTAGAGCATGGTATGAAAGACTCCATAACTATTTGATTCAGATTAATTTCAAAAGAGCCAATGATAACAGCAATCTGTATATTAAAGAAGGACCGGATGACAAAATTGTATTAGCAGAAATATTTGTGGATGATACTATATTTACAGGGAATGAGGATCAGTGCAAAGAATTTTCAGAGCAAATGAACAAAGAATTTGAAATGTCTATGTTTGGTTTAATAAAATTCTTTGTTGGTCTTCAAATTCAGCAAAGCAAGAATGGTATATACATTACTCAATCTAAATACATTAAGGAAATACTTAAGAAATTTGGTATGGAAGATTCAAAACCAGTTGGTACACCCATGTGTACTGGACTGAAACTTACCAAAAATGATGATTGAAAAGAAGTTGATCAGACCCTATACTGATCTATGATTGGAAAATTGCAGTATGTAGTACATACAAGACCTGATATTGCCTTAGCAGTCGGTATAGTAGCTAGATTCTCAGCAAAACCTAAGGAAAATCATATGATGGCAATCAAAAGAATCTTAAGATACTTAAGAGGAACTGAAGAATATGGTTTGTGGTATAAATTTGGAGGCAATCTAGACTTAAAAGTGTTTACTGATGTTGATTGGGCAGGAAACATTGATGACAGAAAAAGCACAAGTGGTGGAGCATTTTTTCTTGGAAAAAGACTGGTATCCTGGACTAGTAAAACGCAAAATTGCACATCTCAATCCACAGCTGAAGCAGAATATGTTGCTGCTGCAGTAAACTGTTCAAATATTGTTTGGTTTAAACAGTTATTAGAAGGTATGAAGGTTGAAATCAAAGAACCAGTTATATTTTGTGACAATACCAGTGCAATAAACATTACGAAGAATCCAGTGATGCACTCCAAAACCAAGCACATTGCTATTAAATATCACTTTGTCAGAGAATTGGTACAGGACAAGGAAATCAGATTAGAATATATTCATACAAAAGAACAGATTGCAGACATTTTTACCAAACCATTACCTAAGGATGCATTTGTGTATCTAAGAGGTAAGTTAGGGGTCATTCCCCTATCCGAGGCTCACTAAATACAGTTTTAGTGATGCATCAACTAGAACATGATTGAAAATCAACCAGTTGATGCAGCATATTCAAGGAATCATTGCATATGAATCAGTACTTGAGGTACATTAATTTACACCGGTAATATGTGAATTGTCTTTGGCATGTGTTGTCAAAGAGGGAGTGTTTGCTATGTCTTTGCTATTACTTCAAGAAATTTTCAATAGTCAGAAGGAAGAATTTCTTTGCTATTACTTCAAGAAATTTTCAATAGTCAGAAGGAAGAATTTCTTTGCTATTACTTCAAGAAATTTTTCAATAGTCAGAAGGAAGAATTTTCAGGATAAAGGAAGTTTGCTGACAGAGGGAGATTTGAATCTGAACCGAGCTAACTCTTTCAAATTTCTTATGCTATGACATATTGTGTTGCCATCAATGCCAAAGAGGGAGATTGTTGGAAACAATTGTCTGAAGGAAATTGCTACTCAAATTATGTATTGTCTTTGATGTCACACAATGTCATAGTCCGTAGCAATCAGTTCCTACCAAGCTCAGTCAGTCTGCCAGACAGGAATATTAGTGCTTACCGAGTCCACTCGGTTATCAAAAAAAATCAGTGTCTACCGAGTCCACTCGGTTATCAAAGAAATTTTAGCATTTACCGAGTTCAGTCGGTTATCAAAGGAAATTTAGTGTTTACCGAGTTCAGTCAGTTATCAAAGGAAATTCAGTGTTTACCGAGTTCAGTCGATTATCAAAGAAAATTCAGTGTTTACCGAGTTCAGTCGGTTATCGAAGGATTGTCGATGTTTACCGAGTTCCCTCGGTCTCCGAAAGATTGTAGAAAGTTATGATCACCGAGCACTGTCGGCCCTTGGAGGATTTTTGCAAAAAGAGTTTGCTTAATTCAGCCGACTGTTATACTAAATAATGTCGATTTGACAAATCTAAAATCATATAAATAAAAGGTCAAATGTGAAAAATAAAGATATACAATACATCAGAAGATTTACAGAAGAAAAGATAGAAAAGGTGTGTGCAAATTTGTGAAGGATGTTCAGATATCCTTAAGGTGCAGCAGAGATTTATTCGATCAGGAAGGATCACACATATGCAGA
The DNA here is from genome assembly GCA_027943335.1 of Chamaecyparis obtusa. NCBI lineage: Eukaryota > Viridiplantae > Streptophyta > Pinopsida > Cupressales > Cupressaceae > Chamaecyparis > Chamaecyparis obtusa. The sequence continues at coordinate 2,755,604 of BSBK01000234.1, forward strand.
ATAGAGATCTGTAATCAGCAAGGCAGTTGCATTATTATATAGGTCATTTTTCATTGTTACCTTTCTTATCATTGTAACAGTGAATTCTAAATCTCTTAACCGAGTTGGTTTAACAACCATATTGTAAATCCTCTAACAAGGTGACAATTCCATTGAATTGTTTTCAAGACCTCTTACCAGGCCACTCCTAGCAGGGTGATTAAATCCTCTAACAAGGTCACACCTAACAGTGTGTTTTGTAACCTTTTACCGGGTTGGCTTCTAACCGGGCATCACTTCAGAAAAGTAAAAATCAGTATCTAGATACATTGGTGGTTTTTCCCATATTGGGTTTCCACGTTAAATCTTGTGTCTCTTGTGTTCTTAATTTGTATCTTAATCATACACCAGTGCTTATGAATATCTAAAAGGTAATTTTGCTAATACTTTCTGCATCTTCAAAGTTACTGCAATCTATTTACCAAGTGCTAAAACAGATAACTTTTTAAGATATCCTAAGGGATCTGGAAAGAATTAATTGTGAAGTGTTTTATGGTTGACTGATTCACCCCCCCCCCCCCCCCCCCTCTTAGTCACTTCATCCATATTCCATCACCATCTAGTCTTGTATTCCTTTTATCCACATCCATTTTCAAGGTGCTTTGCTAATAATGATGTTCATTTTGATTTTATGAAATATTGTTATTATTAATTTTGATTAATCATATGAGTGCATTACATCTGTAAGTCATATAGACTATAGATATGATTTCTTAATGTAGATTTCTAGTGTGTAATGAAAATTAAAAGGAAATGATTATAGAATACTAAAATTTTAAATGTATGGTTATTCTAATAAATACAATAGTAAAATTAATGTATTAATTATCTTGTAATAGTTCTGGGTGATGAGTTTATAAGACCTAACAAATAAATTATTTAGGTTGTGTTGATCGTGAAATTTGCACTTCAGAAAGGTAATATGCCTTAGGGAAAGTATGGGTGTTGTAGGGCCAAAATGTAAACACTTAGAACAGTCTTTGGGATTGAGGAATTGACTCTCCATGAAAAAGGAATGGAAAGAGAAGAAAAATGAAGATGAATCTAAGCTAAAGGCGATGCGCCAAATCATTTCATTACTTACAATATTTCTTAAATGCAAAGATAGAACTATACTATCAGAATACAAATATTGTCCTATAAATTAGCTTAGTATACCACAATCCTTTTGTAGTTGAAATGAGAACATAAAGATATGATCCTAGACACAGATCTAAACTTTCATATCATTTTGTGGGTACATCTATAAGGGACGAGCAACAATAGAAGCATTCAAAGACACCTATTCATCTACTCACTTCTGATAATTTCAAAGATATGGAGCACCTCTATTTCTCAATTATTTCCTATTCAAATTTACATATACTCAGATATATTCAAAATCAATTAAAACTAAAAAGCCTAAGATGAGCACACTCGAACTTCAATTAACATGAAAGTGCTTACAAGAAAAATTTGTAAGATGAGATATCCCAGAATTATATCAGAAGTGAATATCCTCTAGTCATATTATCCATCTTAACATAAACTAGAAATCCAACCCTTTTAACAAGAAAAACATCCCCTCTTAAAGTAAAAATGCAACCAGAAATATTTCCCTTTTCAATAGATCCCCATGTCGAACAAATCACTACCTAGAAAAATCACGGCTAAGGCCGTTAAAGGAGCCTCTATGAATCTTTGTCATATGAAAACGTCGATTCGTTGACACATGTCCCAAAAAAATAATCATTATCCACTCCTTGAAGTACCAACAACTTCGTCCAAAAATATTAGGAACACGTGGTAGGACGATAGAGTTTCTAGCAAAAGAAACTCTTCACGCTCTTTTCAAAGCTCTGCGGACATGACATGTGTCCCACCCTATCAAAAGCTCGTGACCAATGGAAACAAAGGGGCCCGCAAAGGAACTCTGACCTACATAAGAAAAGGGCGGTCTGTATAGAAATATACAAAATTGGCAACTCTTCGGGAACTTTCTTGTAAGGTTTGACACCCAAAATCTCTATTTCCTACAAAAGGAAGAGGGGAGGAGAGAAACAATCAAAGCAAGGCCAGGGAAGACTGTAAGGGGTCCCATTATTCAGCACTCAAGAAACTATGGAGCTGGAAGTTGCGAAAGGATTGTACAAGGTGATCTTTTCTCTAGATGTAAAGTTGCTTAGGCTACCCTTGGATGTGTTCAAAATGAACTATTGGAATGTGAGGGGCCCAAAATTACCTTGACCTAGGAGACTTCGGGATCAAGTGCTAGGATTTTCTTGAAAGAGTGATCCTGTCATTTTAGTTCCATTAGCTTCTTGACCTGTTCTCCGCTTAGAAGTGACCCATTTGATCTGAATGGAAAAGTGGGTTTGGCATGCAATAAATTATTTATTTTTGTTCTTTTTGGAATAACCAAAGATTTAAGCTTCTCCAGACATCCCTAGCATGTGTGATTGCCTCTTTGTATTTGATTAAATCACCCACCCGTACTATCGCAAGCTATCTATCTGTGATCCCAACTGATGGAAAAGTGCCATCGTCAGCTTCATACGACTTCTCAATTAGGCTTCTAGCCTCATTTACATTAGGAGCAATCTTTTGTTGGGTTGCCTCTAAGGAAACTTCTACCTCATCATGTAATTCTGCAACATCAGCTACAAACTTTAAGGTTGACATTAGGCTAAGCGTAGATGCCTCAATTTTATTCCATAAGTATACAAGTGTTGTACCAACAATATACAACTTGTTGAGGTAGAAGTAATGAAAGGAACCTCTAATTGATTAATTTGTTCCTCTTGCTTCTTGACAGATTCCTTGAGCTATTGAATATGTGATTGTTTGGTCAGTAGATTCTGCTAGCACTCAGTCAACTCCTTATCCCTTTCCTAAAATACCCTTAATGCTTCCTCAACATTTTCTTTCTCCAAATTAAGTGTTTGTTCTAATTACAGTCGTTGAGCTTGGCTGGTCACCAAATCCCTATCCTTTTGTGTTACCTCAGTGTACCTTTATGCTAAATACACTTTTATTCTTGCAAGGTGGAAAGGGGAAGAGTGAAATCCTTTTGGTCTTTATCTACTCTATCATCCTTCTCCTTTAGCTTTTGTTGAGTATCACTCAATAATTGTTGTATATGCAATGATTCTTGCTCTTTATCCTACATTTGTTGAGATGACCACGTCCTCTCATTAGTCCTTTCTAGATGAACTCTGCCCAATTCTTGACTTAGCTTTGTCACCTTATCCTGGAGCCTACTCACTTCTTCATTTGTTTTCTCTTTGAGCTCATTGGTGAGTCATAAATTATCCTTTTGAAGAGCCCTGATTTGTAGCTTTAGGTCCTCATCTTGGGTCATTGCATGTTGCAAATACTTTTCCCTTTTATTCAATTTCCAGTTGAGCTTGAAATAGTCTGCAACAACTACCTTATGAGATTATTCCATTAACTCCAATCAATCTTTGGGTCTTGCATGATTGAGGTTAAGGGAGACAACATGAGAATATAAATCCTCGGGCTACATGTGGCCATGATTTTTCCCTTGGATAATAGGCATTTGGATGACCACAGTGAAAATGTTGTTCTTGTCATTATACAAGGAGGTAACATTTGCAAAGGCTAGTTTATTTTCATCCCTATCTTTTAACTTTCTAGATCTTTCCAACCTGGCTTGTTTAGTGGAATTGAAATAGGCCTCTATGACAGTAGGGGGAATATCTTCCTACCCAACAATAGGATGATTGTCCAGGGGAACTAAAGGGGCTAAGTCTACAGAGGATTCTATAGGAGTATCTAGGGTGATTTTTAACAGGGATCAGCTTAGATTCAAAGGTAGAATATACTTAGCTCCCAACAGGGAAAGGATAGATGTTTGCATAGAAAATAGGGAGTAGAGGATCCAAAACCTTGAGTAGGGGAGATAGAGGGGCAAGACACTAGAGAGAGCATAGAATGAGAATAGAGGAGGGCTGGAGAAAAAATTACTTGAGGAGCAAGTGGCGGTGGTAGCATTATTTCCACTTGTGTCACAGATGGGCCCTGCACCTCTTCTATCTCCTCATCTAACTCCTGCAATCTCAACATCGGTATCTTTCTTCTTTTCTTCTCTGGAAGGGAACATGTTGCAGTGGCCTCTTCCTCTTGGTTATCAAGCTTTGAGAAAGAATCTTTCAGGAGTGTTCTCCTTTGGATGCTTTGGCCTCTTTGAAATAGACTTTTATTTTTGGAGGTTCTACCTCCTTCATAGGCTTTTCAAATACTCTCGATGTCGCATTCTATTTCTCTTGTGAATTGATAGGAATAGAGGGGATACATTGCTCAAGATATTGATTCCCTAAAGTGGAACCTTCATTTCGTTCATTATCCCATTTCTCTTCAAAAACCCCATCCCAATCATGATCAAACAAGAGAGAAAATTTCACCTTGGATTTCTTCCTGTAAGTCCAGAAGGTTGCAATGTTCTTGTTTGACCAATCTTCTTTCCTCAGCTTGTCATTCAAGATGTGGGAGATTTTGAAATTGGGGTTATACAAATCCGTAACCTCATAGAAATCCAACCACGGGGGTCCGTTTCTAACATGGGAAGAAGAGAGTTCAATAAAAACATTTGTTGTGGGCTAGGCAAGACTAATTAACTTGGCTTCCCAATATGGCCGTGAGGGATGAATGTTGGGGTTAAATCTCTTAAATAAGCAGTTGTCCAGGTCAAAATTCCAAGAATCGAGAAGAAATTACAGACCGATTTGGGCCATCTTTGACTTCAAGAGGTTTTTGGACTTCTTCTTGTTCAAAGTTACATTGTCGAAAGTGATTGAAAGCTTGTACATCATTCTTTTATCTTGCTCGCACCCATCCGCTCATCGATCAAAGAGAACTATCTGAAAAGTTCTAGGGTCAACACCCTATCTAGAACAAAAATGGGTAGAAATAATGGATTCTCAATAAAACCATGTGATCATATAATGGTAAAATAGGATCAATAGAACCATTCTACCCGAATTTCACAATTTTGCAACCGGACAGTTTGAATCGCAGTAAGTCCGCCATCATCAAAATGGTCCATGAGAACACACATGGTGGGCCTCAGGAGATCTTTCAGGAAGTCATCATAGATCTATTTACAATGGGAGTCCATACATAAATGTGCTTTCTTCATCTAGGAGGTCTATGTTGACTAGCTTCAATAATTGTTCAAATAATTTAAAATTTTGAGGTAATGACATGTGGACCACAAAGGACGAGTACCTGAAATGAGGAGAAATTTGGTAATCTTGAAGTTGTTGAGTTATTTCATCTGTAATTGCATCAATAAACTCAAATGGGATACCACATCTTGAGGCTGATTTTATTTGGTGCGCCACATGTGGCCATTTGGAATTCCCACATATATGCATCATCCTCCATCCCGCAAATGAATGCGAGCATAGAGAAAATATCTTTTGAGTAGTTTTTGAAGGCCGAAAGGGGAATTGGGAAGCCTAGCCTGACCTATAATTCTTGGTCCAAGAATGCCTTCAATTTGAATAGCTGTTTCCACTCATACTCTAGTTTTGAATGATAAAAAATCACAGTATCCCCTATGACTTCAACAATACACAAGATGTCCTTGATGAGGTCTGGGTTTATAACTACCTTTAGGTCATTGCATCGAATAGTGCTTGTTGCTGCATCAAAATATCTCACCATAGTGTCAATCAACTCAGGGCAATGATGAACATTAGGCACCATGTATTGGGGTAGGTTGAAATTCCATATTTTGGTACCCATGCACTCATAACTCTTGTTCAATTTTTTTGAAAGACCCCTTCCTTTAATCATTTGGTTGATGAGTCTAGCAATGGATCTACAATATTAGTTGTTGGGTCTTTCACCAGTACTGCATTTCTAGTAGCTTCAACCTTGTCCATTTCTATTTTAAGCTCTTGGACATACATGGCATCTCTGAATACCTCATCCATCCTTGGAATGTAGGTGCAACACATGACATTGACATCATAGGAGAAAAAACACTCTCAACAACTTGAAAGCTAAAACCAAAAATTCAAAGCTCTTTCTTGCAATACTCTAAAAAATGTTCAAGCTTTAGAAAAATGAAAAGAAAGGCAAGGTGGCAACTACCCCAAACATGTGCATTTATTTCCTTGGTCTTCATGTGTTATGCAAATGAAAGGAGAGAGTAAAAATTACTTGGATTCTCTGCCATTCTGGAAAATGAGGCATTTACAATTATGAGAGTTTGACATGGTATCCAATAGGACAAGTCTCAAGACTTGCAGGATGATACTAGCCACCACTCACAAGAAAAGAGGGAAGACTTAAAAAATAAAGGGTTGGAAAGAAAATTGTGAAGAAAATGTACCCGATGGTACTTATTGAAAGAAAAGAATGATTAACCTACTATTTACATGAGGGAAAGGTGGACCATTAATGGAAATGTTTGAGGTGAATCCCATTTAACGAGATCTAAAAAGGGTTACCTTCCATATCCTCCAATTCAAAAGCATTGCCATATTTATATTTTGAAATGTGGAAAGGACCCTCCCACAAAGCATCATTTGCATGTTGACTTGGATTATTCACCCTCTCATCGTACTTTAGAATAAGGTCATTTTCATTGAAAATTGGGTCTGACGACCTTTTTTCGCACCATCTTTTAACGATTCCTTGATGATGTGTAAGGGTTTTATGGGCACGTTCTTAATGTTCTTGCAATTTTAACAATTTGGCCAACCTTACATTCATAACACCATCTTCTTCAACCTCTATAGACTTGAGGAAATGTAGTGCTGGGATTTTCATTGAAATAGGAAGGAGTGACTCATTTCCATAGACCAACTCATACAACAAATTCTTTAGAACCTACTTCAAAGTAACTATATCGGCCTACAATGCATCTCATAGGTGCTTGAGCCATTCCCGTTGGTGCTATGAGCCAATCATTTTTATGATCCTAATCAAATTCTTATTTGTCGATTTGGTCATCCCATTTCCATGTGGGTAATAGTTGGATGATGTCTTCAAGATGTCATTCTTTAGTGCAAATCTAGACATCTTGCTTTTGACGAATTCTCTTGCATTGTCTCAAATTATTGTTTTAGGGGGCCCGAACCTTGACACCAACTCTTCGAGGAAGTTGACAATCTCATTCTTTGTAGCATTATTTAGTGGTACTGCCTCTGCCCAGTGGGTGAAATAGTTTGTAGCCGTTAGAATACACCTGAGTCCAACACTTGAGGGGGGATTAACCATTTTGATGAAATGTAAACCCCATTGGGGAAAGGGCTCATAAACTATGATGGGCCTTAGTGGCTTGGCATAATTCTTCCTTTTTCCCATGAAGAATTGGCATTCTCACATTTTTTCACTAATTCAAAACAATCAGCAAACACGGTTGGCCAAAAATAGCTAGTTCACATAATTTTGAGTGCGGTTGTCTTTGTTGAGTAATGTCCGCCAGAGGAACCATTATGCATTTATTCTAATATCTTTTGGCTTTGAACCTTGTTGACACATCTCAATTTGATCCCATTGAAGTTTCTCCTGAATAGCATGCCTTCAACCAAGAAATATTTGATGCTTTGTAGTCTATAGTATATTATTTTATTTGAAGGAAGGTGGGAAGGATAACTTCCCTTCTTCATGAAATTTATGCGGTCAGCTATCAAGTATTCTATCTCCTCGACATAGTTTACAATTAGGACCAATTCCTCTACCTCTTCAGACCCTTCTCCTACCTTTGTGATATATTAAAAAATGCCTCTTCCTCGGATCACTTTAGTTAGGTAGAATCTTATGTCATACTCTATAATCTTAGTCATCCAATTAGCTCCTTTTTGGTTAATCTCACCTTCCATGATGTATTACTGCATACTGGGGTGAGCCACATATACCATGATCTTACTTCCTAAGACCATGTGTTCAAAATTTTTGAGGCCTTTCACTAGAACAAAGGATTGCTTTTCCAAAAAAATATATTTTACCTCATAATCTTTGAGTGTCCTAAAGTATGAGGCAATGGGGCGATCTTTCTAATTTTCTCCTTTATGTGTAAGCACAACAACAAGACTGTATTCACTCTCATAAGCATACATTATGAATTCCTTTAAGAAATTTGGATTTCATAATACTAGAGCAGTAGCTATAGCTTCTTTTATCTTCTCAAAGGTGACCTTCCCTTCCAATGTCCATTGAAAGTTTTGTTCCTTTCTTAGCATCAAGGTGATAGGGCGCACCATTCCTACAAAGTCAAAAATAAATCTGCTGACAAAATTTATCTTTTTGAGGAAAGAATGAATTCCCTTCTTGTTCAAGGGGAGCCAAAGTTCCAAGATAGCTTTTACTCTTTTGAGATCTATGGAAATTTCTTCTTTTGATACTATATTACCTAGGAGCTTCCCTTGCGTAACTCCGAACACACACTGCTTTGGATTTAATGAAATTTTAGAGTCTTGGCATTTTTTAAAAACTTCCTCGATATGATCAAAATGATCTTCCCTCTTCTTTGAGAACACTATCAAATCATCCAAGTAGATTAGGATAATCAAACCTATCAATTCCTTGAAAGTCATCTCCATGGCTTTCTAGAAGGTAGCTCCTACATTTGGAAAACAAAATGGCATCTTAGCATAATAAAAAGTTCCCCACTTAGTGGTGAACACTGTTTTGTTTTGATCATCTTCCGCCACCCAAACATGGTTGTACTCGAAAAAACCATCTAGTAGTGAAAACATTTATGAGCCTACAACAATTTGTAAAATTTACTCCATTGATGGCAGAAGATGTTGATATTTTAGAGAGGCTTTGTTCAGGTCCCAAAAATATACACAGAGGTGGATGTCACCATTCTTTTTACAGTCTAGAACTAGGTTGGACACCCATGTGCTATGATTAATTGGGTAGATAATTTTGGACTCAATCAATCTAGTCATCTCTTGTGCCATTAAGGCCTCTATCTTGGGATGAGATGACCTCTATTTTTGTCTTATGGAATTTACTCCTTCCGACGACTCAATGGTGTGTTCTATGATATCTCTAATGTAACCTTTTAGGTCATCATAGGTCTATATTATTACCACTTTACACTTTTATCACATTGATTTGAGTCATTCTCTATCTGCTTTGGGCACTTCTTTTTTGACCTTCAACTTCCTTCCATCCCCGATTTCTAGCTCTTCATAGTCCTTCTGATCTTCAACAAACTTATGCTTATCCCTCCTAACATCATCTTAGTCAAACAAGCTTTGTAAGGTTATCAGTCCTTGGGGAAGCTTATTTGCTCTGAGTTGAATGACCTGATCCTTGTAGGCCTCTTCTATTTTGGGTTGTAGTTGATCAACTAACTTTCTAGCTTGTTGGATAAACAAAGCAATCTAATCATCATTCCCAAACACCTGCCATTGATTGTCATTGTTCGGTATTGAGGGCCTTACTATCACATAGACTAAATTTTTATTTGTAAATAGATCAGTGATAGGTTTGAAGTGGGAACTAATTATGGATAATTGGTTACCTTCGACATTCTTCTTCCTTGGAATGACTCTGAGATCAAAAGAATCAAAATTTTTTATCAGGTCTCACACTCTATGGTAGTAAGATCTCATTTGGGGATTTTTATCCAGAGAAGTGTTACAGGCTTATTCTACTATTAGTTTGGAGTCACCGAACACCTTTAGTTGTTTGATTCCCATCTTTTTAGCCAAATCTAAACCTCGGACTAGTCCTTCATACTCTGCTTCATTATTTGTTGAACTGAATCAAAAGAGGAAAGCCTTCATCACTTCTTCCCCCGATGGAGAAATTAGGTGGATACCAATTTCTAAACTTGTTCGACATTTAGCTCCATCAAAATGCATTGCCCAAAGCTCTGATGCTTGGAGATTGTTGTCCTTACCTTTCTCTTCATCAATCACTCTTGGCATTGGTTGATCCTCATCAAAAAATGCATAAGTTCCTAATCTGGTAGCATGGAAGTTCCCAAAAGGATCATCTTCAAAGAAGTTATTCAATAGGACTTCTTCTTCTTCAATTCTACTTCTAGTAACTTCTTCATCTTCTAGCATCTCAATGCAATACATTTCCTCTTTGTAAATGGAGGTGCGAGTGAGTTCGAACTTGACAACATGCTCATCTGCTACATCAATGTCATGCATAGGTTCAGACAATACCTTATATTTAACTCTATGTTTGGTTCTTAGTATCGGATTGGACTAGTCAAGTGACATGTAACCTCTTATTTTGGCCATAAAATATATTGAAAGGAAAACACCAAAAACATGGGGAATATCAACAACTATAACATCTTTTGGGATTATAATAATGGGGCAAGAAAAAAGTGTGAAGGGGAGTTCTTTGATTACTCCTATGGACTAGACCTTTTTCCCATCTAATTACGCAATTCCCCCTTCAGATGGCTCATATTGGACATGGAGAGCCTCTACTATTTTCTTGGGCATGACAACATTGTTAGCTCCTAATTCTATCATTAAATTATTTAGTACCTTATCTCCTACTGTTAAGGTAAGAAAGAAAGGCATGGGTTTTGATGCAGGAGCATCTTGGGTCTTTGAGCAATCTTGCATCAACCAAAAACATTTTTTGTTTTCTATACCTGCATGTTGTTTGCATTATAACCATTCTGGTTGTTGGTTTTATATTATGCGAAGGTAACACGATGTTGAGGATATATTCTGGAACCTTCTCCTATGAGTGTATAAGGATTGAAAGGATCATGTCGAAGTTAGAGTTGTTTTGCCTTGTTGTTGGAGCCATATTTTCCTACTTTCCGTGTGTTGATTGCACGTAGTGTAGCCGTTGATCCTTAATGAATCAGCCTTTGCAATCTTGGGGTCTTAAAGAGGACCTAAAATACTATCTTCACCTAAGATTGCAAATCCTAATTCATTATGAGTTGGGAGTTATTAGCATTTTCCTCGGGTATCAATTTTTAGCCAGTTTCACGTGAAACGTAGAATTTTTCATCTTGCGCGGTTTCATATGATGAAATGGGATCTTTCTAAGTTAGGAACATCTTCTTGGGTCATGTGTGGACCTAAATGTAACCTTGCATCGAGTTTTGTTCATTCTTTCTTTAGTTTTGGTTTACTCTTCCAGGTTGGACCTATAATGTAATTAAACGCTTGACTGGCCGACTTGTGGCTTAGCTGGCTATATAAGGAGTCTAGGTTGATGTAGAAGGAAGTAAGGATCATTATCAAGATACATCATTGGAGACAAAGATAGGATGCAAGCTGAGACTCTGAATTCACAATTCTCTTTGTATAAGGTCAAAACCTGGAAGACCTCACAACCGGGCATGTTGATTGATTTATTTAATCACACTAGTTTGGTTGTTGGTTGCCTTGCCTCATATACATTGTATTTTCTTTGTTCATTTGGATTATATATTGCTTCCATCTATAACTCTGAGCAGGGCATGTTTGTAAGTTTAAGTTGAGTCAAATCTGCTTGAATTTACCTTCTCCTTGCGTCAGGTGGTATCAGAGCAAGTTCTTTCTTATGGATTGGATCGTGAAGAACCTTATTGTATTTTTTGTAGGGTGGCAGATCTGAGATCTGACCTATAACTTGCAAAAGGTTACGATCTTTCTGGAACCTGATTGTCAAGATGGTTCATGGTAGAGGAAATGATAATGCTATCATGGATATGTTGAGGTAGATTGCAACTAGACTTGAAGCTGTAGAGACAACTCAGAGAAGAGGCACACATCTTGAAGATGTCAGTGATGAAGAAGAGGCAACACCTAATCCAGAACCTGAAGTTGAACAAGATGAGGAAAGACTCTTGAGAGTTTTGTCTAAAGCTAACTCCAGACCTATGGTTGAAGTTTCTTGCTATGATGGAAGACTTGAGACCAATGCACTTTTGGATTGGATCTCTGAGATGGATAAATACTTTGAGTATGAAGGTACTCCTAATAATAAGAAGGTTAAGATAGAAGTCAGGAAGTTGAAAGGTCATGCATCTCTTTGGTGGGATCATTTGCAAACTAAGAGATAGAAGAGAGGAAAAGAAAAGATCAAGACATGAATGAAAATGCTTGGAAAGATGAAGAAGAAGTTTCTTCCAGCTGACTACCAAGTTAGTTTGATGAGAAAAATGCAAAATTTGAGACAAAGGGACATGAGTGTGAAAGAATATACTGAGGAATTTTACAAGTTGGATATCAGATATGGACATGTGGATGATGAAGTTGAGAAAGTGGATAGATACCTAATTGAACTGAGGACATCGATTCAAGATGAGATTAGTTATGTTAAAATAGATAGTGTGGAAGAAGCTACCAATTTTCTTTGAAGGCAGAAGAGTGATTAACAACATGATCAAAGATAGAGAGGAAGAGGTGGCAAATTTCAGAGAAGCAGAGGCAGAACTTATGGAGAAAGTAGATCTGACAATGCAGTGCAAGATAAAGGATGGAAAGATGAACTTGCCGGTAGAAGAGGTAACTACTCTAGAGGTAGCTATACTGGTTACTCGAGGAATAACAATAGTGGGAAAAGAGAAGAGAAATCTTGGTTTAGAGGTACTTGCTACAAATGTGGTGAAGAAGGACATAAAGCCTTTGAATGTACTAACTTTGGAAAGAAGACTAGAGATAATGGAAGAAACAATTTGGCTTGTAAAGAAGTTGAGGAATTATCTAATGAGCCTGAACATGGTGAGAACTTGATGCTAAGAAGGATCTTGTGGAATGAAGAAGCTGATGAGGAACCTATTTTGAGGAAAAGTTTGTTTAGAACTAGATGTAAGATCATTGATAAATGTTGCAAGGTAATCATTGCAAGGCAATCATTGATAGTGGAAGTTCTGATAATTTGGCATTCGAAGATAAAGGATGGAAAGATGAACTTGCTCGTAGAAGAGGTAACTACTCTAGAGGTAGCTATACTGGTTACTCGAGGAATAACAATAGTGGGAAAAGAGAAGAGAAATCTTGGTTTAGAGGTACTTGCTACAAATGTGCTGAAGAAGGACATAAAGCCTTTGAATGTACTAACTTTGGAAAGAAGACTGGAGATAATGGAAGAAACAATTTGGCTTGTAAAGAAGTTGAAGAATTATCTAATGAGCCTGAACATGGTGAGAACTTGATGCTAAGAAGGATCTTGTGGAATGAAGAAGCTGATGAGGAACCTATTTTGAGGAAAAGTTTGTTCAAAACTAGATGTAAGATCATTGATAAATGTTGCAAGGTAATCATTGCAAGGTAATCATTGATAGTGGAAGTTTTGATAATTTGGCATCTGAAGATAAAGGATGGAAAGATGAACCTGCTAGTAGAAGAAGTAACTACTCTAGAGGTAGCTATACTGGTTACTCTAGGAATAACAATAGTGGGAAAAGAGAAGAGAAATCTTGGTTTAGAGGTACTTGCTACAAATGTGGTGAAGAAGGACATAAAGCCTTTGAATGTACTAACTCTGGAAAGAAGACTGGAGATAATGGCAGAAATAATTTGGCTTGTGAAGAAGTTGAGGAATTATCTAATGAACCTGAACATGGTGAGAACTTGATGCTAAGAAGGATCTTGTGGAATGAAGAAGCTGCCAAGGAACCTATTTTGAGGAAAAGTTTGTTTAGAACCAGATATAAGATTGTTGATAAATGTTGCAAGGTAATGATTGCAAGGTAATCATTGATAGTGGAAGTTTTGATAATTTAGCATCCGAAGAGATTGAGACATTCTAAGCCTTACCATATTGCTTGGATCTAGAAGGAGCATAAACTACTTGTAAGTGAACAATACCTTGTTAAATTCAAAATTGGGAATTATCATGATGAAGTCTTTTGTGATATTATGCCTATGGATTGTTGTCATATTCTTTTGGGTAGACCTTGGAAATATGATAGGAAAACTTTGCATGATGGTAGATTGAATCAATATACTATTTGGATGGATGGAAAGAAACAAGTATTATTGCCTTTGGTAGAAACGTTTGAGGAAGGTCACTGTACAACAATCAAAGTATGCTTGGTTGAGGGTAAAAGGTTTGCAAGAGAAATGAAAGAACACAATGTTTGTTTTGCTTTAATTCCAAGGAAAACTGAGAAACAAGATGAGTTAGAACATGCACCTGAGGTTAAACCTTTGTTGAAAATATTGAATTTCATGACGTCATTTCTGATAATGTACCTAATGGTTTGCTTCCTATGAGAAGTATAAGTCACTGTATGGATTTGATACCTGGAGCTAGTTTTCCTAATAAAGCACCACATAGGTTGACACCTGATGAAAAGACTAAGTTGAATAGACAAGTGCAAGAATTTCTTGAAAGGGGTTTGATTAGGGAAAGTTTGAGTCCTTGTGCAGTACCTGTTGTATTAGCACCGAAAAAGAATGGAAAATGGAGAATGTGCATTTATTCTAGAGCTATAAACAAGATAACAGTAAAGTACAGATTTCCTTTGCCTAGGATGGATGACATAATGGATAGTTTGAGTGGAGAAAAATATTTCACAAAGATTGATTTGAAGAGTGGTTATATCAAATTAGGATTAGAGAAGGGGATGAATGAGAAACTTGTTAGAATAACTGAGAGGGGGGTGAATTAGTTATCGACAGTCCCAAATCTAAAATGTATATCAAAAAATAATTTACTTAAACTTCTGCAGCTCAGTAACATAAAATACTATTATGTTTGTGCTTTTACCGATTACCAGTTAATAACTTATAATAATTACCGATCAAATCCAATATGCAATATGCAAAGTATGACAACAAAAAACCATCACAATGAACACATAACACAAAAGATTTAACGTGGAAACCCTATGAAGGGAAAAACCACCTGGGACTGGCAACCCAAAAATTATTTACTCTTCTAAAGTGAGGTTGGTGAAGACCCAACCCTGTTAAAGGTTACAAAACACACCGTAAGGTGTGACCTTGTTAAAGGATTTTAGACCAACCGTTATCGTCCAACCAACATTCACTATGGGGTTGACAGGATAACAAATGTATATTCTATGAATGACATTACAAGACTTTCAAGTCCACTCGGTTAAGAGATTTATTTGATTACAACGGTTAAACTGTAACAGTAGGTGATCTGATTACAATACAACTTCAATTGCAGATATTCAGATCTATATTATGCTCATTCAAATCCTCTGATCAATATATCAATTATGTTTCAACAATATTCAGTAACTTACTGTCTCTTGGTTATATCTTTATGACGCTCGATAATCTTTGCAGTTCGGTTCTCCTTAACAAGTCTGATTAGGCATGCATGAAGCTTGTTCACGCGATAATTATGTAGTCTCCTTCTTCCGGCATAAGTTTCATAATGAAACCCTAGTCTCTTAAATCGACATGTAAACCATTTTCTTCTCATCCATTAGATTTTGCCGCTTATTCTCCTCCATCCATTTTGCTGCTTAAACCTTCCTCGGTTGATGTGTCAGTAACACATTTTGTTTCCATCCTTTAGATCTATTGGGAGTTCCCTTTGATCTTCAACTTGTAGATTTATACTTTGATGGATAATTTTAATAAAACTTTGACTCTATCACCACTCCAAAGTCTACAAGGAAGAGGGCCAATTAACAAGGATCAAGAAGATCCTCCTACACTTTGAGCCTTAATGCTCAGGCGGGTGTACCCTTGATTCACTTCTTCAAAGGAATCATAAAATGTTATAACAATATACTCTTTACTAATTGATTTAAGGATATGATCATTTAATTTGTTTGTGTGTGGTTGATGACAATGAAATGCTTCCAAAGGATGGACTAGTGCCTTAACCTAGGGCAAAGAGTCACCCAATTACATACATCAACTGAAGATCTTAGATCAAACACTCCTGAGCTTAGGATAAGTGCTTTGCCTATTACCCCTCTCCCTCAAACACAAGGACATCAAATTCTTACTTGGTTGCAAACTCACTGAACTCACCTAAAAAACTTTAATCCTAACTTTGTTAGGAACTCAGAGATGAATTCACAATACTCTTTGTTTACCATATGTTAATACACTTTGTGACACTAACATATATGAGCTCAAAACTGAAACAAGAAGACATACACAAATGCAAGATTGGAACTCAATAGCATTTTCATTAACACATTCAGGATCAATATACAATTAGAGCAACACAAGGATAGGAAAAGACCCAAAATCCAGCTCCTCTTTCAATATAAAACCATCAGCAACTAGGGACCAAAAGAAAGTTTTGGAACACCCACTAAGCCAAAAATTCTGCTACTTATACCACCACTAGTCACCTTGGAATCCTCAAAGAGGATGCATCAAGCTTCGAGTGACTAGGGTGAGGGTTTCAACCACTAAACCCACTAGAAACGGTCACAAAATAAATGCAGGGGAAGAAAACCAGTTGGCCATGCCTGAGAAAGATTTGCACTTATGATAAATCTCTGGGAAAGTACTGCAAATCATGAAAATGCCAAATTATCAACCTATTTGGCCACTTGCAAACATACCTCGAGCACAAAAAAATGGTACAAACCCTTGCAGACGATCAAAGAACACCCTGGACCACACTGCAACGACAAACAGATCATCTCCTACTAGCTCCAGTCACTTCTGCATTGAATTCTAGTCCTTTTGGTCATTGGAAACCCTCTGCAAATTCAAATTTGAAAATAAACGGCTATTTCCAAGCACCAGCAGCAAATCGGCGGTCTAAATTTAAAATCAAGTTAACTTTAAGTCATGGCTGTCCGATCCCTCCTTTTTGTGGTATTTTATGATCTTAACTTGACCAGACACCTCAGGTTTACTTCTAGCAAACGTGCGACAATGCTTTTCCTATTCGTGAAGTGAAAACACTAACCCACCTTTAACTCTGCGACCTGGCGACCTAAAGGAAAATAAACTTACCTCGGTCATATTTGGCGAACTGGCGACAAAAGGTTTTTGCCAGTTCATGAAGAACTTTATTTATCTGCCACATATTTTAGCAATCACACGAATACACATTCGTTGAATCGCCACCTTTTTTCAGAACACCGCTACTTCATTTCGCGAATGAGCGAAAAGCATTAAAATCTATCAGGTCGCTAACCACTTTATCAGAACCACCAAAAGACTGAAGAAACTAATTGGGCCCGCATGAGGAAGATCAACGGTAGTCTCAAGATCGCATATGTCAGAAGACACCCATCAGATTACACGCCATCCGTTGATCTTCTGTCACTGTCAGAACAACTGAACCCTGAAAGACCTGGCCCCATTGACACAATATCCAATCACATAACATGGACCAATCACAACTTGCCATATTAGTACACTTGGCATGTGGACCCACCGCACTTCATCCCCTCTGAGAAAGATTGAATCGACGGTCAGCGCATGATCTTAAGCCCCTGACATATCCTATAAGAACATGCGCCCATCGTTGATATTTTGACACTGTCAGGACCCTATGACTCATTCATAAACCAAGTCCCACTGATAACTGCCGACATGTTGATACATGGACCAATGAAATATCACCAACTATGCATACGTGTCACCTTGGACCCACTAATCTTTTATGAGAATCAACGGTTGTCGCTACATCGCTGCGTTAAAGATTGAGCATGTCATCCTGGTAGAATAGCGACAGCCACAAGATCAAACTGAACTATAACCTGTCTGGACGCCAAGCAAACTGGTCCCACTAACAGGATTCCACTTCATACTCCCGTTGACCAATTAGATACCGCCAAATCAGCATACTTGGCATGTGGTCCTGCTTAAAAAGAAAGGCTATGTCATTAGTAAAGATCAATGCCTGGCGTAAGATCTCAAGCTTCTGACAAATCCTATAAGAACTTACGCTAACCGTCGAATGGAGATGTTGTCAAAAGACTGGGCCCGAAAAATAACGCAAACACGCGACCAAAGAAAAGGAAACCGCCATGCCAAGTCGCAAATAGTTAAGAGACAAGCCGCTAGGAACAAGAGAATATGCAAACATAGTGTTCGCCCAATCGCCGGAAGAAAAGGTTAACCGCTGGGAAACCAAGCAAACCAATGAAAAACTAGTAATCACCAATTCGCATAATGAAAAGATGAGACCGCAGGCAACACGCGAACAAGCGACAAGCCGGGAAAGAAAAATGCACATGCAAATTAAGACCTTTAAGTGACCCGATAAAGTAACTTAAAATTAGAACAGGGCCAGGGTTTTTCAAAGGGTTTTAAATGTAATGGCTAGTTTTTTTAATATTCTGCTTAGGGCTTTATCTAGAGACATGAAAAATGATACAGAGACCAAGGGAAAAACAATGAAACCATAAAATTTTTTGCACATGCTAACAGTGGCTCTGTCTGGGGATGTATGCCTCCTGTAGGCATAGCAAGGATCTAGAATAACTGGTTTAAAGCAGACCATCCCACTGGAAAACACTGACAACAAAGAGCAACAGGACCAAAAAACTCACAGACCAGGACAAAATAGGACAGGGGCAAGCAACTTATTTATAGAATTTACAATTTGTACAGACCTAACTACTGTTCATGGAAAATAAAATACCTTCAATTGAAGTATTTCTTCAAGAATTGTCCATGAACTGGCAATTCCTGAATATCACCATTTAACTCTTTTACAATCTATGAATCTTGGCCCCATTTCTCATGAATTTGATATGGCCCTAACCAGATGGGATCAAACTTACCATGTTTTCCCTTATCCTCCATTCTGGCATTCCAAATTAGTACCAAATCACCAGGTTCAAATCTTCTTTCAATGGTTTTCTTATCATACAAATTCTTAACCTATAACTGCAATTTGGCACTTCTTGCAACTGACTCTCTTCTAGTCTCATCCAACCTAATGAGGTCCTCAATTCTCAACTGCATCTCATCATCTATGTCATCATCATATAACTGAACAAATTTATACATTTCCAATAAGTTATTTTGAGGCATTCTTGCATGTATTCCATATACTAGGTCAAATGGTGCACAACCAATTGCCCTCTTCACAGTTACCCTATCAGCCCATAGAGCTAGTGGCAGCTTCGAGTTCCATGCCCTCTTATTCTTTTCAAGAATCCTCTTAAGGATTTTAATCAGGCTCTTATTAGTAGATTCTGCCTGACCATTTCCTTGTGGATGATAAGGTGAGGAAATAGAAATATGAATTCCCAAACCTTTGCAGAATTCCTTGTATTTAGCAGACCTGAAGCACATTGCATTATCACTAACTATCCTCTTAGGGAAACCAAACCTTGTACCAATATTATTCAACAGAAAATCAATTACCACCTTACTAGTTGCATTTCTTGTAGGTATAGCCTCTACCCACTTTGTAAAGTAATCAGTGGCAACTAAGATCCATGAGTGTCCTCCACTTGACTTGTTTGGTATCTCCCCTATGAAATCAATTCCCCATTGTTGGAAAGGAGCCTGAACTTCTACTGGTTTTAATGGCACATTACCTAAAAATTTAAGCTTACCAGAGAACCTTTGACAAGCATCACACCTCCTCACCAACTATTCTGCATCCTTGAAGATTATGGGCCCCCAGAATCCTGCTCTCAAGATTTTATGAGCAGTAGTTTTACCCATATAATGCCCACCACAAACTCCCTCATGCATTTCTTTCAACAACTTGTTAGTCTGATCTTCATCTACACATTTCAACAGTATGCAATCCAAATTCTTTCTATACAATTTACATTTCACAATTACATACTTGATGGCCCTGTAATTTTAATGTCCTCTTCTGATTATCATTCATCTCATCTAGACATTTCATATTTCTCAAGTAATAGATGATATCTTGATACCAAACACAATCATCCATGTCACATGTATAATCAATTTCAGAATGATTTACCTGATTAGCATCAAGATTGGATTGGGCCATCAGTTTTGCCAATCCTTGTCCTCTAACCAATTTAGTAATCTGGACATCAACATTGAATTCTTGGATCCTATTGATTCATCTGCATCTTCTTCTAGACACCTCTTGCTGTGAGAAAATATCCTTCACAGCTGCACTTTGCACAAAAGCAATCACAACTGCCCCCATCAAGTAACACCTAAAAGCCTTGATTGCCTTCACAAGTGCATATGCTTGTTTTTCATTTATGTCATACTTCAATTCAGCAGCCTGCAAAGATTTACTGAAAAATGCAATAGGCTGCTCAAAACCATCCTCATTCTTTTGTAACAAAATTGCAGCAATAGTGTGAAAAGATGCAAAGGAAAAAATATGCATTGGGACATTATAATCAGGTGCCTTAAGCACTGGTGCATCTTTGATAGCCTTCTTGATATTTTTGAAAGCCTCATTAGGCTCACCCTCCCAATTGATTACAGATCCCTTCTTCAACATCTTAGAAATAGGTCTAGTAACCTCTGCAAAATTTGTTACAAATCTCCTTAAGAAATTGACCTGACCAAAGAAGGACTGAATCCCTTTAACATTCTTTGGCCTCTGAATTTTATCAATGGCTGCTACCCTCTTAGGGTCAATTATCACTCCTTGCTTGCCAACCAAGTGGCCAAGCAATTTACCTTCAGTGACACCAAAAGCACATTTCCTTGGGTTTAATGAAATGCCAAATTCCAAGGCCCTCACAAATATTTTTTCTAAATGAGTACAGTGATCTTGTTCCCTCTTGGAATAGGCAGTTAAATCATCTTGATATACAACAAGGAAATCATTTATGAAATCTGAAAAGGCAACATCCATTGCCCTCTGAAAAGTAGCTCCAGCATTTGTGAGACCAAAAGGCATTCTCACATAAACATATGTCCCCCAAGGTGTTGTGAAAGCTATCTTGAATTGCTCTGATTCTTTAACAATTACCTGATTGTATCCAGAGAAATCATCCATCATTGACATCAATTCTGATCCGGTTACTCTCTGCAACATAGCTTCCATATTGGGCAGACAATAATTATCCTTTAATGAGCTGATGTTCAAATTCCTAAAGTCCACACAAAGCCTGATGTCACCATTCTTTTTTCTCATAGGAACAAGGTTTGAAACCCAAGAAGAATGCCTAATAGGCTTGATAATTCCAGCATCTCTCAGCTTCATTAACCCTTCTTGCATCTTGGGTGCCAAAGTGGGATTGATAGGCCTTTGTTTTTGCCGGAGAGGTTTAACATCTTCTTTCAATCGAATAGTATGCTGAAAAAAATCTTCTCTATAAACCTTTAGGTCATCATATGACCATGCAAAAACATGCCTGAATTTTCTTAATAATTCAATCAAAGATTTCTTTACCTTTTGAGATATATCTCTACCAATGTATACTTTCTTAGGTGCTTCATGTGTTCCAAGATTTATCTCCTCTAGATTAGCATGATCTTCTCTTTTGATATTCTTTTGAACTCTATCCTGGTTATCAAAGACAGTCTCCAAAACAACAAGCCCCTTGGGCATCTTGTTAGTTCTAAGTTGAATGACCTCATTGCCAAAGACAACCTCTCTTCCTTCTATTGACTCAACCAAGGCTGAACAATCAAATTCTTGACCATGATACTGATCTTCACAATTCATAAACTTCAAGATATCATTACCATCATCAAAAACTTGCCAATTTTCAATATTATCTGGTATACTAGGCCTAGCCTGAATTTCAACTTTAGAGATACCAGCAAATGTAATATCAGTGGGATTGATTGCAATATTAGCTAACAAGTCAGCCATCTTATTGTTACTCCTATCCTTCCATTGAATATTGAAAGCATCAAAATGTTCAATCAAATCCCAAACTGCATTCCTATATTGTTTCAACCTCTTATTCTTGGAAGCATAAATTGACCTGACTTGGGACACCACCAACTTAGAATCACCAACAACACTTATGCATTCAATACCATGCTTTTGTGCCAACCTCAGTTCTAACAACAAAGCCTCATATTCTGCTATATTGTTGGTACAAAAGAAATTTAATGTGAAAGAGAATTTGTAGGTGTTTCCATCAGGAGAAATAAGTAGAATACTTGCTCCTGCTCCATCTTTGCAATTTGCACCATCAAAGTACATTACCCACAAATCACCCTTCACAGAATTAACACTTACCTCAACAGAGATAGGTGACAAAATAGGTTCATTTTCAAATACATGGATCTCTGCCCTAAAAGCATTAATATCAGTATCCACAAAACATGTAGTCTCATTGTCAATATTCCTCTCAATCATGTGACATACTCTTGGTTCTCGATCAATCTTGACAAACTGATCATCAATCTTGAAAGTGGCATAGGACAGATCACATTGTAAACTTCCACCCATGGCAGCACTCCATCTTCTAGATAGCAGCATCCCATAATGAGGAGGGGTGTCCACCACCAAAACACTCATTGTTAACTCTTTCTTTGGATATGTTGCTAGCCTATATGACATTGTGTTGATAGTCCCAATAACTGGTACCTCCCTTTGATCCATTGCAGAACATCTGCCTTGAACTATATCAACTTTTAGACCCAACTTCTCCATGATTTTGAAAGACATGACAGTATTAGAGGCACCACTATCAATCATACAATTTCTTAACTTCATTCCATTCACAAGAACACTTAAAAAGAATGGATCAATGTTTTCAAGGTTGGCATTGACAGAACTATCCAAATATATAGGAGGAATTTGAGACACAATTCCCTGGGCAACAACAGCTTTCAGATCTTTATTCTGAGATCCATTGCATGCAACATCACTGTTATGAACATTATCTACCCATGCAATAGCTCTGTCTTTGTGTTCAGGGATCCTCAACAATTCTGACAATGGAACCTTAATTGTAATTTGGGACAATAAAACTAACATATCAACAGGAGCAGAGGAAGGAATCTCAATCTACACTACCTTAGTATCCTTTTGCTTGTCTGATACATTAGGTGTATTGACCACCCTCATTTTTTCAATCTTAGCCATTGTGTTAACTGGCCTCTCAATATCACTAGAAACTCTTTCAACCCCAACTCCCTTCGGTTCACAACTCTTACCTTTTACATTCTTGAATTTCACCATGTGATCACCTTTTGATTTGTTCTCATTAGGCTCTCTCGAGTTGGTACTTTTTATAAACATTCCTGCAGCTTTCTCATTTGTATTCCTTGCCACCATGCCTCTAGTTTGCACTTGGGCAATCATTTCTGTAGTAATCCTATCCATCTCTTCTCTAGAAGGTCTTCTTAAATTTACTAGCTCAGAAGAAGAGTTCATGTTACATGTCTTCTTATCAATATCTTCACCATCAGAAAAAACCTCTTGATGAAAAAGGGCCTGATTATGTCTCTTCATATCTACATCTGCCTCTTCATCAAAATCAGAATCATCCTCATATCCTAGATATGAAGTAGCCATGTTGCATCAAACATCATCTTGATCTTCTTCTTGATCTATCTCCTTACTGTCACAATCTTGATTTGCAGCCATAGAATGTGCAACCACACAATGCTCTGCAGAATGAGGGGACTGGCATGCAACACACCAAGGTATGTCCTCCATGACATTTATTGAAGCTTTTTGTAGAGGGTCAGGGACACCTCTGTCAATTTTTCCTCTTGCAGCAGGGACAATAGGCTTGCCATCCTTCCATTGGGTGTTGTAGGGGTAGTTTTGCAATCTATTCTGCTTATTGAAGTTGTTGTTGAACTGAGGCCTTTCATTGGTAGGAGCATTGATGTTCCTATTTGTAGGTGCCTTCAAATCCTTTAATGCATTGAGCACCTTATCCAACTTATCTTCTTCTTGCCTCCTAGTTCCAACATTCTTATCATTTTCTTTTTTGTATTTCTTGTCTCCAAATAACTTTGGATCATCTCTCTTTCCACCCAACTTCCCTGATATTTTCATATTGTTCTCAATATTGACAACAATCCTAAAAGCATCTCTAAGAGTTCCTGGTTCTTTGTCCCTCAACAAGTATCCCATCTTTCCATCAAATGCATTGAAGTATGTGGTTAGACAAACATTGTCATCTAACTGCATAACTTGGAACAACTTATGCATACCCTTCTGAAATCTCATGTTGAATTCAGTTGCAGACTCATTCTGATTTTTCCTTATGGTATTGAATTCATTCAACATGAAACTAGCATTAGGCCTATCACCATATTGCTCTTTAAAACATCTCTCAAAAGAATCCCAAGTATCAATACATTTATCAGGAAGTCTCTTAAACCAATCCCTAGTAGCCTCCATTAGAGATCGAACAAACAATTTCATGACTACATCCTCATGCTCTACCTCATAATCATTAAGCATATCAACAAATAGCCTAAGATGCTCCTCACAACTAATAGCATTATTACCAGCAAACTTAGGTACCTTATCTCTTATATCATTTGAAAAAGTATTCGAGTAGCCAAGAATTCCATTAAAACTAATTTTCCTATAGCCTTCTAATTGCATAGGTCTTCTTTGAAAACTTGAACTAGTGTTAACCCTAGGATTAGCATTTGCATTTACATTTCCATCTACTTGTGCATTTGACTGCTCCCTAGGATCAGCACCTATCCTAGTAGATGAAGAAGGAAATGAACTAGTAGCATTACTAAGTGGAATAGTAGTAGTCATAGATGGCATACCTAATTCAGTAGCAGATGGACCTAGAGCATTAGCTGATGAAGCCTTCAAGAACTGGATCTTTCTTCTCTTTTTTGCAATGGAAGCTTCAATTTCAGCCTTCTCTAATTCTCTTGCAAGGTCCTCATCTTCTTTTCTCCTTCTTTCTATCTTTGTGTCCTTATTTGAATTGGGTGGTGGGACCCCTGGTATTGTCAATGATCTACTTGTTTGATGTCCCACCATCTTCTGCTTTCCTTTCTCACCAGCGGCAACAACAGGCCTAGTGATCTCATTTCCATCTTTATCTTTAGGGAGGGAAGCATAACTTTGAACCTGTCTAACCACAGGGCCCTCCTAATCAAATTCATGATCTTGCAGTAAGCGCTCTTGCTCACTCCTCAAAGCCTCAAGATCACCAAAAATATCATGCTGCAAAGTCTTAGGAGCAGAAGCAAGCATCTTGTTTCTCTCCTTCATTGCATTAATCTTTCTAAGGAGAGACTATCTTTCTATTAGAGCATTCACCTTTTCAGCTTCTCTCTCCTCTTGTAACCTCTTATGTATGGCATCCTGCTCTGCCAACTGTAACCTTAGTGCATTTAAATCATTTGGATCTACCATAATGTCATTAGAACCTGATGACACATCCATATCAGTAAGATTTTGATATGGAAAATGGACTTGCCTTGGTCTCATGGGTTCTCTTCTAAAATTATCTTCATCAAGATCTAAATCAATCTCAAGACCCATCTCTCTAGCTTGTTCATCCTAACCTGCAGGCAATGGACCCTTATCTTGAAATACAGCCTCTAGGGTATCATAAAATCTATCTTTCGAGCGACCACCATCTGATCTAGAAACTCTGTCCTGTGAACTTTCCTCACTTGAGGAAACATGTGGTGCTCTTCCTCTAGTATTTCTTTGTTCTCTTATGGAAGCACTAGAAGACTCACCATTCCTTCTAATCCAACTCTTCTTCTCCTATCTAGGCAATTGTTCCAGAGTGACCTCCGAATTCTTTCTGACAAAGGACCTAGTATTCCTCCTTTTGTCCATGATTTACAATATGACATTGGTTCTAATCTCTTGAGTCGCCACCCACCTAGATGGGAAAATCTTTCAACTGAATACAACAGGAAAACAAGAGTGCACTTTGAAATTTTTTTATATCTAGACTCTCCCCAGTAGAGTTGCCATTTTGTTGGGAGTTCCCTTTGATCTTCAACTTGTAGATTTATACTTTGATGGATAACTTTAATAAAAATTTGACTCTATCACCACTCCAAAGTCTACAAGGAAGAGGGCCAATTAACAAGGATCAAGAAGATCCTCCTACACTTTGAGCCTTAATGCTCAGGCGGGTGTACCCTTGATTTACTTCTTCAAAGGAATCATAAAATGTTATACCAATATACTCTTTACTAACTGATTTAAGGATATGATCATTTAATTTGTTTGTGTGTGGTTGATGACAATAAAATGCTTCCAGAGGATGGACCAGTGCCTTAACCTAGGGCAAAGAGTCACCCAATTACATACATCAACTGAAGATCTTAGATCAAACACTCTTGAGCTCAGGATAAGTGCTTTGCCTATTACCCCTCTCCCTCAAACACAAGGACATCAGATTCTTACTTGGTTGCAAACTCACTGAACTCACCTAAAAAACTTTAATCCTAACTTTGTTAGGAACTCAGAGATGAATTCACAATACTCTTTGTTTACCATATGTTAATACACTTTGTGACACTAACATATATGAGCTCAGAACTGAAACAAGAAGACATACACAAATGCAAGATTGGAACTCAATAGCATTTTCATTAACACATTCAGGATCAATATACAATCATAGCAACACAAGGATAGGAAAAGACCCAAAATTCAGCTCCTCTTTCAATATAAAACCATCATCAACTAGGGACCAAAAGAAAGTTTTGGAACCCCCACTAAGCCAAAAATTTTGCTAATTATACCACCACTAGTCATCTTGGAATCCTCAAAGAGGATGCATCAAGCTTTGGGTGACTAGGGTGAGGGTTTCAACCACTAAACCCACTAGAAACAATCACAAAATAAATGTAGGGGAAGAAAACCAGTCGGCCATGCTTGAGAAAGATTTGCACTTATGATAAATCTCTGGGAAAGTACTGCAAATCATGAAAATGCCAAATTGTCAACCTGTTTGGCCACCTGCAAACATACCTCGAGCACAAAAAAATGGTACAAATCCCTGCAGATGATTAAAGAACACCCTGGACCACACTGCAATGACAAAGAGATCATCTCCTACCAGCTCCAGTCACTTCTGCATTGAATTTTAGTTCTTTTGGTCACAGGAAACCCTCTGCAAATTCAAATTTGAAAATAAACAACTATTTCCAAGCGCCAGCAGCAAATCGGGGGTCTAAATTTAAAATCAGGTTAACTTTAAGTCGTGGTCGTTCGATCCCTCCTTTTCGCGGTATTTTATTATCTTAACTCGACCAGACACCTCAGGTTTACTTCTAGCGAACGTGCGATAATGCTTTTCCTATTCGCGAAGTGAAAACACTAACCCACCTTTAACTCTGTGACCTGGCGACCTGAAGGAAAATAAACTTATCCCGGTCATATTTGGTGAACTGGCGACAAAAGGTTTTTGCCAGTTCGTGAAGAACTTTATCTATCTGCCACATATTTTAGCGATCACGCGAATACACATTTGCTGAATCACCACCTTTTTCAAAACACCGCTACTTCATTTCGCGAATGAGCGAAAAGCATTAAAATCTATCAGGTCGCTAACCACTTTATCAGAACCGCCAAAAGACTAAAGAAACTAACTGGGCCCGCACGAGGAAGATCAACAGTAGTCTTAAGATTGCATATGTTAGAAGACACCCATTAGATTACATGCCATCCGTTGATCTTCTGTCACTGTCAGAACAACTTAACCCCGAAAGACCTGGCCCCATTGACATAATATCCAATCACACAACGTGGACCAATCACAACTTGCCAGATCAGTACACCTGGCATGTGGACCTACCGCACTTCATCCCCTCTGAGAAAGATTGAATTGACGGTCGGCGCATGATCTTAAGTCCCTGACAGATCCTATAAGAACATGCGCCCGTCGTTGATATTTTGACACTGTTAGGACCCTATGACTCATTCAAAAACCAAGTCCCACTGACAACTGCTGACGTGTTGATACATGGACCAATGAAATATCGTCAACTGTGCATATGTGTCACCTTGGACCCACTAATCCTTTATGAGAATCAACGGTTGTCGCTACATCACTGCGTTAAAGATCGAGCATGTCATCCTGGCGGAATAACGACAGCCACAAGATCAAACTGAACTATAACCTATCTAGATGCCAAGAAAATTGGTCCCACTGACAGGATTCCACTTCATACTCCCATTGGCCAATCAGATACCGCCAAATTAGCATACTTGGCATGTGGTCCCGCTTGAAAAGAAAGGCTACGCCATCAGGAAAGATCAACACCTGGCGTAAGATCTCAAGCTTCTGACAAATCCTATAAGAACTTACGCTAACCATCGGATGGAGATGTTGTCAGAAGACCGGGCCCAGAAAATAACGTGAACACGCGACCAAAGAAAAGGAAACCGCCATGCCAAGTCGCAAATAGTTAAGAGACAAGCCACTAGGAACAGGGGAATACACAAACACAGTGTTCGCCCATTTATTGAAAGAAAAGGTTAACCGCTGGGAAACCAAGCGAACCAGCAACAAACAAGTGATCGCCAATTCGCAGAATGAAAAGTTGAGACTGTCAGGCAACACATGAACAAGCGACAAGTTGGGAAAGAAAAATGCACATGCAAATTAAGACCTTTAGGTGACCTGATAAAGTAACTTAAAATTAGAACAGGGCCAAGGTTTTTCAAAGGGTTTTAAATGTAATGGCTAGTTTTTTGAATATTCTGCTTAGGGCTTTAGCCAGAGACATGAAAAATGATACAGAGACCAGGGGAAAAACAATGAAGCCATAAATTTTTTTGCACGTGCTAATAAGATCTTCCTTGAATTTTTTTAGCCGTTGATCTTCGTAACAAACTTTATCTTTCCACCTTATAATCATACACTTTACAACTCATCAATCCTTATTGGCTAAACTGATTATTTAGTTCTTTTGTTCTAGCTTGGTTAACAAAGAAATGCGTCAGTGAACACAAGCTCGGTTTATACTATGCTTGGTATACACTACACTACTCGGTGTATACTCAAATGCTTCATCAACCGACCACACTACCTTGTGTCGTTTTGCTCTTTTCCTCATCATAGATGAATGCAACATAATCAAGTCAATAACATAAGGTCATAGACTCATCAATAAGTTACCCAATATATTCCTCCTCAATGTAGATATATTTGTTCTTCATCTCTTTTTCTCCTTTCTACAGAGGTTTAGGTATTGTAACTTACAAGATAAGTGCTGTCAAAACTAGTTGACATCAATGACAACATATTACTAATTTAATCATCTTACATATCTAATTAGCAACTCAGTGATCTATAATCACAAATCTTCAATTAGGTTCTAAATCAATTGTAGTTCATCAATCTCTCCCTTTGACATTGATGGCAACACAAGAAATATGAAAATGTTCCATACACATACCAAACATATATTCTACAACTCTGTGAACAAATATTGTAACTCGGTGTAAGCTCTTCCTAGCTTAATCTGTTTAATCACTACGTTACTTAACAACATTTCAAGTGCAGACTATCTTTTGTAGATATGATCTTTTCAGCTCTCAGATTCTTTCTTCTGTTCTCAGTAACTTATCTTCAATGCTTCTCCCTTACTTTTAGATCTCTCCCTTAGATAGATGTTTCAGTGTTCTCCTCGGTTTCATATTATTTCATATTGTTTATCTCTCCCTTTGACAATAATGTCAAAGAAACACATAAACATACAACTCTGTAGTAGCCATGTAACTCTTTGTTGTCCGGTGCATTCTCTGTATATCTATATACTAATATGTCAATCTGTTCTAGTTTTTCAAACCTTTCACAACTTTAGACAGAAATCCAAAGTGTGAAACTCTGCTGCATCAACATGAATGATCTTATGATAAGATTAGGTTGATGCAACATCCAGATCACATTAGTGACCGATAGATAGGGGACGGACCCCAAGTCTAGTCCTCAAGTATTCAAAAGTTTCCTTTGGTAGAGGCTTGGTAAATATGTCTACAAGTTGTTCTTTAGATGTAACAAATTCTAATCTGACTTGCTTCTCCTGTACTTGTTCTCTTAAGTAGTGATACTTAATAGATATGTGCTTTGTTTTAAAGTGCTTCACTGGATTCTTTGAAATATTAATTGCACTAGTGTTGTCACAATATATAATCATTGGCTCAGTGATTACCTCATTCATACCTTCCAACAATTGCTTGATATATGCAATATTTGAACAGTTTGTAGCAGCAACAACATACTCTACTTTGGCTGTAGACTGAGAAATGCAAGATTGTTTCTTACTTGTCCATGTAACAAGTCTTTCACCAAAGAAAAATGCTCCTCTGGTGGTAATCTTTCTATCATCAACATTTTCAGCCCAATCAACATCCGTGTAGACTTTAAGTTCAAATTTTCCTTCCTTAGGATATCATAATCCATAGTCTTCAGTTTTCTTCAGGTATCTTAAGAGTCTCTTTGTAGCAACCATGTGTGACTCCCTAGGATTTGCAAAAAATCTAGCAACTATCCCAACAACATGTGCTATATCTGGTCTACTGTGAACTACATACATTAACTTACCAATCATTGATCGGTATAGTGTCTGGTTTACCTCGGTAGTTCCATCTTCTTTAGTCAGTTTACATCCAGTAGGCATCGGTGTTCCAACAGGTTCAACATCTTCCATGCCAAATGTCTTCAATACTTCCTTTATGTATTTAGATTGTGTGATGAATATACCATCATTTTGTTGAATCACTTGTAAGCCTAGAAAGAACTTAATCTCTCCAAACATAGACATTTCAAATTCACTTCTCATTTCATCAACAAATGATTTACAGATGTGATCTTGTCCTCCAAATATTATGTCATCCACAAATATTTCAGTAATCAAAATAGTATCATCTGAATTTCCTTTCATATATAGATTGCTATTCTCACTTGTTCTAACAAATCCAATACTCAACAAATAATTATGCAGCCTTTAATACCAGGCTCTCGGTGCTTGCTTTAAACCATATAAAGTTTTATGTAATCTACATACCATATCTTTCTTGTCTGGATCAACGAACCCTTCTGGTTGTTCTATGTAGACTTCTTCTTCAAGTATCCCATTCGGAAAAGCTGATTTAACATCCATTTGGTAAACCTTGAACTTTTTGTGTGCAACATATGCAAGTAACATTCTGACTCCTCTAATCTAGCAACAGGTGCAAATATTTCACCATAATCTATTCATTCCTCCTGTGCATATCCCTTTCATACTAACCTAGCTTTGTTTCTTGTTACCTCTCCATTTTCATTCTGCTTGTTTCTAAATATCCACTTAGTACCGATAACATTCTTTTCCTTAGGTCTGGGTACTAAACTCTAGGTTTTGTTCTTCTTTATCTATTCTATTTCCTCTTTCATTGCATTAGCCAATTCATCATTTTCTATGTAAGAAATTTGCTAAAGAAATGGAAAGTGAATTTGAGATGTCCATGATAGGTGAAATGAAATTTTTTCTTGGACTGCAAATAACTTAGAATGAGAATGGTATTTTCATTTCTGAGACCAAGTATCTCAAAGAATTGTTTAAGAAATTTGGAATGGAAGACTGTAAACCTGTAGGAACACCTATGGTAACTGGCAACAAGCTAACGATTGATGATGAATCAAAATGTATTTTTCAAACTCTATAAAGATCAATGGTTGGAGGGCTACAATATTTGACTCAAACAAGACCAGATATTGCTAATGCTATTGGAATTGTGGTTAGATATCAAGCAGAACCCAAAGAGACACATCTAGCTACTGTAAAAAGGATACTGAGGTATCTCAGAGGAACCATAGACTATGGTTTATGGTATGACAAAAATGATAGCTTTGAACTTCATGCTTATACTGATGCTGATTGGGAAGGAAATATCGATGACATAAAAAGTACCAGTGGTGGTGCATTTTTCCTTGGGAAAAAGTTAGTTTCTTGGTTAAGAAAGAAACAAGATTGTATAGCACAGTCTACTGTTGAATCAGAGTATGTTGCTACTGCTATAAACTACACTCAGATTATTTGGATGAAACAAATGCTGACAGACATTGGAATAACATTTTAAGAGCCTGTGGTTATCCATTGTGACAACACCAGTATAGTAAACATGTCAAAGAATCCGGTGATGCATTCCAAAACTAAACACATTTCTATCAAGTATCACTTCTTGCTCAAGACAAGGTGGCACAAAAAGAAATCAAATTAGAATATATCAGTACAAAAGAGTAGATTGCAGACATCTTCACAAAGCCACTACCGAAATACACATTTGAATATCTCAGATGTATGCTAGGGGTTCATGCCCCTCCTAGTCAGAGCTAAATGATGCAGAGGTGCATCAGTCTAGAGGTATTCAGAGCCTTATCATTTTCTGGATTGGATGTAGGGATCTACTCCTTAAGGGGAGTGATCGTGGAAGAAAGTTTATATGTGAAGGTAGTTGAAGGCTCATGGCACCCTTTGCCATTGTTGTCAAAGGGGGAGAGTTGCTATGAGAAAATCTCTACTATTTGGGGAGATTGTTTAGTTGAAGGACTTTGGATTGATATAACTTTGGGATAAGATTTTCCCATATGTTGACATCAATGCCAAAGGGGGAGATTGTTGGATATTGCTAATGCATGGGTGGTGATTGAGACATTTAATATGTTTAATCACTACGTTACTGAATGGGCACTCATACTGTTGTCATTTGTGTTTTGTCACTGATGTCAACATATGCTTCTATGAAGGAACCAGACTGGTAATCATAGTGTACGGTTAGTGTACAAATGTTTCAGATGTTGCGAGGTTAGATGAGAGTTCAAGAAGATGTTGTGATCTTATATCTAAGATTGCATCATTAGATGTTTCATATTAAGAAAGTTACAACTATTTTTGTAAAGACTGGTCATTGGACTGTGACAGTGAGAATTCACAAAGTTAGCCTTTGGGTTTTTGGTATATCTTTAAGAGGATTCAGATTCAAGGTATGTGAGCTTGAAGGATGATAGAAAGGACACTGAAGAATGCTCATTGGTCAGCGTAAGGTACATAATGATTAGTGATGTCATCTATGGCATGTGTTCTGGCGATGGTTTATTCTGAAGCCGACTTAGGGAATGAAGCGTGTGTTTTGTTTGGCAAGCATAAATTAAGGACACCGGTCCTTAATCATTGTAGACTTGTTCTAGATACCGTGTGTATCTTAGCAAGGGTTTATGTAATTATTTGTAATTAGGAAAGCCTCATGGGCCGACTTGACCTTGGTAAATTGTAATAAGGTATAAATGAAAGGTCTTTTCTTTGGAAAAGATATGGATGGAATATATGTGATATAACGAGGTTGTGAAAGTTGCGAGCTTGTGTTTGTTGTATGTAGAGTAGAGGATTACTGGTGGACTTCATTGGAACTGATCAAGCAAAGACAGTTGCTGGCAAATAGTTCAAAAGATTGTGTATTTCTTCATATACACCTGTTGCAAACTAGTGAGTTCTTAAGGTGGATTTAACCTTCTTTGGGCAGTGAGCCCTCTTTTGTTCCTTGACTCCTAACAGGGTCTGTCCTCTTACAAGGACTATGTACTGTAATGTTTCAATAAGCTCCTAACAGGGCTATATCTTCTAACACAGATTACTATACTCTCAGTACATCATTTGTGGGTGCTAATTCCCACTGGGGTTTTTACCTTTAACAGGGTTTCCCCGAAACCAAAATATTGTGTTATTGTGTTGGTATTCATTGTTTCTAATATTGACGAGCTTAAAGATTAAAGTTTAATATTCTATTATACAACTGATTCACACCCCCCCCCCCCCCCCTCAGTTGTATTGTGGATTGTTATTCCTAACAAGGGAATGTGGGCATCATTGCACAAAAAACACAATGCGTTCACATCCTCTACAAAGTTGTTCTGTGTGGCCACTAATTCTCAGTTATAATTAGGCAATACTGACTGTAGTGGGGCCATTGGTTGTGGAAAAATAACCAACTGCTTGGAATTCTGGCTCTGGCCATTGTTATTTTGATTAGTATTCCCTCGGTTGTTATTGTTCCATCTTTGGTATTGATTTGGTTGGTATGGCGGCCTCCCATTTTGTCATTTCTCAAAATTTGGATAGGGAGGTTGTTGGGGTAAACCATGCTATCTTTTCAAGTGGGAAAGCTCATTTGACATCGTTCTTAATAAGCTCTTCATCTCACTCATTTATGCTATTAGGGAAGGAGGATCTATTTGTGGTGTTTGACCATTTGGGTAAACATACATAGATTAGGGCGTAGAAACAGAGCTAGTAGAAGTTTCACTTTGGATATGCTTTGGGGTTTACAGGGAGCACTCATGGAATACTGGCTTTAATAGTCTTGATGGCAATTTTCCAATGTCAATTAGGTTATTCTTGGCCCTTATGGCTATTTTGTAAGTAGCTAGCAAACTTACACCCCCCAGAGTCTATATGGTTCGGGCTATGTTTGCGTTGAAAGCTTTTAGGTTAAAAAGAAGGCCGGAGGATGTGCATCAACTGGGATTCTATTCCATGTTCTATGGAATCTATTGTTAAAGTCTACTACGACCTCCTGGGGAGCTCTCTTGATATTGATAAGCTAGTGGAGTAATGAAGAGCGATCTCCCTTCTCACAAAAATAGTTATAGAATAGATTTCCCAGGTCATCCCATATAGCTATATTGTTTGGGGTAAGGGGTCTATACCAATATAACTTTCTTTTTGAAAGATGCGGCTAGTAGTCTCAGGGCCACATTTTTCTCTATAATATGATGGATTGTACATGTATAAGCTACATTAGTCATGTGCTCGACAAGAGTTTTCTCATCTTTGGAGGTAGATTTAGGTAGAGCCTTCAAAGCATTTGGAGGAATATCATCCTAGTTTACACAAGAAGCTGACCCAACAAGGTGACTCCCACTATTCCAAGTCACAAATTTTCGCACAACCATGGGTGCTGCAGGGGTGGTGCTGGTAACACACTCGATGAGGAGGTTAAGGCTTTAGATATGGTTACAAAAACTAGAGGAGGAATCAATGATTCTAGATAACAAGTGGATATGGATCTTGTGATGAGCCTGTGGCTCATATACTTGTTCTAAATTAGGCTACGTGATGGTTTGGTCCCACTGATCATGCTAGAAAAAGGAATTGTTGATCTTGAAATTTACACTTTAGAAAGGTAACATGCCTTAGGGCTCGTTTGGGGGCTGGAATTAGACTGGAATTGGCATTATCTAATTCTGGATAATGTCAATTTAATGCAGTCAAGGATGGTGGATCCAATTAAGGATAGTCCAAATCTTGCAGCCAACATAATTACAAAATAGAATACTCAACAATACAACACAATATAATTGTTCAACTCTGATTTTCATTAACATGCCTGGCTGTAAGGCCTTCCGGGTTAGGGCCAATTACAATCAGAAACAATTTTGCAAGATCACAAGATCCAATACAGCTCTAGCTAGTTCAAATCTGAAACAATCAGTAACTAATGGAAACCCTAAGGTAGATCTAAACTTGAGCTCGCAAGCCTTCAAGCAATCTCCTTGTTCCCAAGTATGCAACCCCTAGCTCTACTACCAACAAATATCATATTACAATCTGACTTGCAAGATCATCAAGAACTTTTCCACAACTTCGCTTCTCTAAGATCCAAATCTGCTAAGTTCTTTCTCCTCTGATCTGTCCGTCTCGCTACTTGTCTGCCTCTCCTCAAACATCTAGCTAAGCCCTCCTTAAATACTAATCATCAGCCACAAGTCGGCCAGATGAAACCCTTAACTCTCCTAAATAAATAATTAAATGCCATACAAGTCGGCTTACAAATGTATACAAACATTTAATTCAGCATGTCGGCCCAAATTAATGGCTACCGACAATAAATGCACCAAGTCGGCCCAACAAATCACATAGAACTCCAGTCAGTAAGCCAGGACTACCAAGCATCAGTGAATTAACTGAGCAAGCCAGGCATCGCCGAACACCAGTGTCAACTGAGCACTGCAAGCATGACCGAGTAACACTATCACTAAGCACCAGAGACTACTGAGTTCTCTCAGTGACCGAACTTCCTTCAATGACTGAGGCCGTCAATTTTAAGGCTACAACCAAGCAAAAACCAGCCAAAACACAAACACTTATGGAGTTTCATCGAGCACACAGAATGCCCCTGCCTTAACCTTGGATGCCCCTGCATCAGACACCCCAGGTTCAAAAAGATGTTCATATGTGAGAAGAACATCTTCTAGGATTCAACACATGAACCCCGAACTAGTTCTTCACATACAAGTCCTCCACCTTTTCTGCTTGCATACTCTTCCATTTATGTTTCCTTTGTCTCTTCAAGTCTTTTCTTGACAATGCACATGTCTGTTCTCCAAATTGATCATTCATTTTCTCTGGATCCACCAACTCAACTCGGGAACCAATACTTAGGCTTCTCCTACCGAGCGTTGTATCCATCAAAGGCATCAGTGAAAACTTCCTGTCATTCTTCTTGACAGTAAAGACATTTTTCACACAGTCATAAATAGCTTTGCAATCATACTACCAAGGTCTATTGAGCAATATATCACAACTATTCATCTTCACAATGTCACATAGCACAAGATCCTTATATTGGCCAATCTAAACATCAATGAAGCATTGTTCTCTAACTTCCAGAGCATGATCATCTTGTAACCAACCAATCCTATAAGGACGTGGATGTTTCATTCTAATCAAACCAAGTTTCCTAACCATGTCCTTAGCAACAAGGTTATCAGTACTACCACTATCAACAATAACATCACAAAGTTTACCTTCAGACTTGCATCGGGTCCTAAACAAGTTACTTCTCTGACAAGGTTCATCCTTTGTATTGAGCAATGTTCACCGAAGCAACAAGTTCTCTGATTCATGTTCATTCTGAATGTTTTCATTTACAACAGCAGTTCGTCGGTCAACCTTCTTCTATGTACACTCAAAAGAATGGTGTCCTTCCTCTCCACAGTTATAGCAAGTACCCTTAAAGATAACTCTACTCGTCTTCTTCTTAGGTTCCACAGGTTTTTGTTCATCTTTTGCATCAGTCAGTTTATCCTTTGCCGAGTGATCAACTTTATCCTTCCCTCAGGAGTTATTAGGTTGTTTCCTTTTCAACTTCTCTTATACCCTCAGAGCATACTGATAGGCATCTTCTGCAGAATCAATCTTCAGCATACCAAGCTCATCCTGAATATTGAATCTCAGACCATTCACATACTGGGCTACCTTTTCCTTACCAAGTTCTCTGTGTCCAGACTGAATAGTAAGTTTGTGGAACTCCTCGGTATAATCTTCAATAGACAAATCCTCTTGTTTTAGATTTTGCAACTTCTTAAACAATTCAAGCTCATAGTCAACAGGTATGAACTTAGCTTTCAATTTAGTCACCATCAATCTCCACCGATTGATCTTCATTTCACCTTCATCTTCTCGGTCTCTCTGCAATTCTTTCCACCAAAGAGTAGCATGTCCTTTCAACTTTGTCTGTGCTAATCTCACCCAAAGAGGATCTTCAATTTCTTCCAGCTCAAAGAAATCTTCAAGTTCACCAATCCAATCCATCAAATTGTCGGGCTTCAAAGTACCAGCAAAGGTAGAAACTTTCATTCAGTAGCTACCTAATCGAGCAACAGATCTAAGTAACCGAGTAGTTCTGTCTTCACCAGATCTATCCCTCCGATCATCACCACTAGATCCAGCTTGTTCAAATTCTTCAGCAGCTTCTTCATAGCCATCCTTAGTGCCAACATTCCGAGGTATACCAGTAACAACTCTCATGATCTTGGCGACCATGTAATTTTTCATCAATTCCATCTCAGATCTGATATTTGATTTCATCTTCTCTGTGATCCGGGATTCAACATTATCACAAAGATTAGAAAATAGCTCTAGGGTCCAATCTTCTCAGAGGCATCCTTAAAGATAAGAGAAACCCTCTGCAACAAACCCTCACCGACCACCTTGTGAAAATTTCCAAGTTAGATGCAAGTCAGATCGCAATCTACAATCCTGCAAACAACTAGGGCATAATTTCACAACTTCAGTGCTACAGATCTGTAATCCAGATTGTGCACAATCTCTTTGCCAACAAGATCAACTTTGCAAGATCAACTTTGCTAGGTCATCCTTCTGCTTCAACAAGATCAAACTCTCAGCTCCCATAGGAACAAAACAGGCTCAAACAGGAACCAACTTCACTTTGATACCACCTAATGCAGTCAAGGATGGTGGATACAATTAAGGATAGTCCAAACCTTGCAGCCAACATAATTACACAACAGAATACTCAACAATACAACACAATATAATTGTTCAACTTTGATTTTCATTAACATGCCCGGCTGTAAGGCCTTCCGGGTCAGGGCCAATTACAATCAGAAACAATTCTGCAAGATCACAAGATCCAATACAACTCTAGCTAGTTTAGCTCTGAAACAATCAGCAATTGATGGAAACCCTAAGGCAGATCTAAACTTGAGCTCGCAAGCCTCCAAGCAATCTCCTTGTTCCCAAGTATGCAACCCCTAGCTCTGCTCCCAACAAATATCATATTACAATATGATCTGCAAGATCATCAAGAACTTTTTCACAACTTCGCTTCTCTGAGATCCAGATCTGCTAAGTTCTTTCTCCTCCGTTCTGTCTGTCTCGCTACTTGTCTGCCTCTCCTCAAACATTTGCCCAAGCCCTCCTTAAATACTAATCATCAACCACAAGTCGACCAGATGAAACCCTTAACTCTCCTAAATAAATAATTAAATGCCATACAAGTCAGCTTACAAATGTATACAAACATTTAATTCAGCATGTCGGCCCAAATTAATGGCTACCAACAATAAATGCATGAAGTCGGCCCAACAAATCACACAGAACTCCAGTCGGTAATCCAGGACTACCGAGCATCAGTGAATTAACTGAGCAAGCCAGGCATTTCTGAGCACATATATATGTATATATACACACATGTGTATATGTGTATACATGTATATATATACACATATATACACATGTGTGTATATGTATGTATACACGTGTGCATATGTGTATATATACACACATGTATGTGTGTATATATATAGACATATGCACACGATTTTCAAAGAAATTAAAATAAAGAATTAAAATTCCTTATGCATCTTCTCAGTCATCTTCCAAGTGAACCAAATGGGTCAACCCATATTCCGGAAATCATTTTGAGGATTTGTATCTTCCAGAATTGACTATATCCAACATTTGGTATTCCACCACCCAAATGGACCCTTAGGGAAAGTCTGGGTGTTGTGGGACCAAAATGATAACACTCAGAACAATCTTCGGGGTTGAGGAGTCGACTCTCCACGAATAGGGGATGGAAAGAGAAGAAAACTAAAGATGAATCTAAGCTAAAGGCAATGCGCTGAATCATTTTATTACTTACTCACAATCTTTCTTAAATTCAAAGGTACAACCATAATATCATAATACAAATATTGTCCCATAAATTGGCATAGTATACTACAATCTCTTCATAGTCGAAATGAGAACATAAAGATAAGATGCTTGACATAGATCTAAACATTCATATCATTTCATGGGTGCATCTATACAAGTCGAGCAACAATAGAAGCATTCAAAGACACCTATTCATCTACTCACTTCTAATAACATCACAGACATGGAGAACCTCTATTTCTCAATTACTTCCAACTAGAAGAGTTAGTTTCAAGCATGGTCCATCATTGAAATCAATCTAAACATAAAAATACTAGTCTTAGAAGACAATTCCCATTGAAATTGACATAGACATCAGATATATTCAAAATCGATTAAAACCAAGAAGCCTTATACTGAGCACGATCGAACTTCAATTAACATGAAAGTGCTTACAAGTAAAGTTTGTAAAATGAGATATCCTAGAATTATATCAGAGGTGAATATCCTCTGGTCAAATTATCCATCTTAACACAAACTAAAAATCCAACCCTTTAACAAGAAACACATGCCCTCTTAAAGCAAAAATGCAATAAGAAAGATTCCCCTTTTCAATAGATCGCCACGGTGAACAAATCACCACCTGGAAAAATCATTGCTAAGGCCGTTAGAGGAGCCTTTATGACTCGTCGCATGACAACTTCGATTCACTAACACACGTCCTAGAAGAATAAAAAACTAGTACCACAATCATTCTCCACTCCTTGAAGTACCAACAACTTCTTCCAAAAAGCTCTAGAACATGCGGCAGTGTGACAAAGTTTCTAGCAAGAGAAACTCTTTGCGCTCTCTTCAAAGCTCTACAAACATGACATGTGTCTTGCACTATCAAAAGCTCATGACCAACAGAAAGAAAGGGACCCACGAAGGAAGATCTCTAACTTGCAAAAGGACTCTAACCTACATAAGAAAAGGGTGGTTTGTATAGAAATATACAGGTTACATGTTGATAAGCTATATAGAAAATTAGATATAAATGAAAGTAAACTGGCTATTAAGTTCAATGATTTGTTCAATATGATAGAATTCTAAAATTCCCTCTATGAAATAATGGCCACACCAAGCGTTGTGAACATCTTTGAGAAACCACAACATATTTACATGAAACACCCATTCAAGGTGATGGAGGTGGATAAGGCACATTCTCCGACATCCCCATTAGTGTAGTATACATGGAGGACATGTGGAGATATATCCATGAACAAATGACAGAAATAGATCGCACAAGGCTTAAAGAGCTTTGTAGGACACTCCTTACACCTAATAGAAGTCCTTACCAACCACAATACCAAGACCAACCACAATACTAGGAAGTGGGCGTAGAAACCTTAGAAACTTTTATCCTAGTAGTTAATCATTAGTGTGTGATGTTTGCAGTCAGGGTCTATCAGGTTGAAGTGGAGGGAAATGACTTTGATTCGTGTGAGGTCATGCAAGAGAAGCTCATGGAGAACATCTACAAAATCAAGACCTCCAAGACTTACTTATTTGCATCTTATATTAGCAGGATAAGGGGCCATGGAATCTTACCACAAGCTACTGGAAAAGATCTACAAAGTAGGAGTCACTAGATGTCCTTAAGAGTTGTGTCCTTTAATGATAAACATATATGTAACAAATGTTAATAATATTTGATAGAGATATAGGAGAGATAATGCCATGTCCTCGTTATGAGAGATTCCAGATAATCATCTTATTTATAAGACCTCATGATTTTTTGAAGATGATGTTCCAAAAGACAAATGGTCAAACCAATATGACATGAACAACGATTTGTCCTCCAAGTACGATTAAGAAATAAGGTGACAAACTAATAAGATGACCGATTTATTTTAAAAAAAAACATATATTAATAATAATCAATGTTGTGTTAATAATTATCTTCCAAGAGGGGTGAACAAGTAGTTAATTTTAACGAAGATGCAATTAAAGGAAATGTGCAATTTAGTAAATGAAGGGTGCATTGGATTTGAAAGAGATGCAACTTTGGAGAAGACACGGTTCTTCTACCACAAGGGAGAAGTAACATAGTCTAGCAGTCAAGAAAGGCATCAATCCCAAGCAAGTCTATTCCACAACAATCACTTTCAAGTGTTTGAGTATTATCCATAAATCAGTATGAAGTATCAGTTCTAATAGTGAGAAGCATGATGTATTATCATTTATAATTCTTATTATTGATTCGTGCTTGTGAATATGATGTATAAATATGATATTGTTGTTGTATGATCTCCATCTGAAGAATATATGCATATTTTGTGTAACTCTTATATGTTTGGTTGTTCATTATGATAGAGAATTCTAAACACCGAAATAGAATAAGGGTGGAAACAAAATAGGGAAAATGTTATGGACTCCTCACTAGGTACATCGCCTCGTATGGACTGCAAGAACCACATGAGGCCAAGAGGGATAATATTGACTCTTTGGCCTAGGGTAGACGACTAATGGATATGGACACCTCACTAGGTACACCCCCTCATATGGATGGCAAGAGACACTTAGACCAAGAGGGATACTATCGACTCTTGGGCTAAGGGTAGAGGATTAATGGGTTATGAACACCTCACTAAGTACACCCCCTCAAATGGATGGCAAGAGCAACATGAGGGATAAAATCAACTCTTAGGCTTATGGTATAGGATGAATGGATTATGCAGACTTCACTAGGTAAATCCTGTCATATGAATGGCATCCGCTCATGGGCCTAGTGTAGAGGGTCAACAAACTATGGATTCCTCACTAGGTTCACCCCCTCATAGGTGAAAAGGGCTACATGAGGCCAAGAGGGATGACATCTGTTCTTGGGCCTACGATAGAGGATTCATTAGGGAACCCTAATATGCCCCTTATCTTGTCTCTCCTATGGTTGGACTACTTCACAAAACTAAATATACTTTGTGTTTAATTTAATGTTCCCAACCCTTGTTAATGATCTATGTTTCTTTTAATAAGATATCTATTTTGTTGATTATGTTTCAATTATTTCCTAATATATTGCAAGATCTCAACTAGGTACATAACATTACTAATTATACTTTGCTTCTTGTTCTACATGAAAATTGTGATTTAGAGCAAAAACTAAGCATCTACAAGAAGGGGCATTACAAATAAGATAAAGAGAAAGAGCAAATAGAGCAAAAACTTAGACTACCTTTTGTATGATGTTATAATATAATATATGGAGATAAAAGAGCTATAT
The DNA here is from genome assembly GCA_027943335.1 of Chamaecyparis obtusa. Lineage (NCBI taxonomy): Eukaryota > Viridiplantae > Streptophyta > Pinopsida > Cupressales > Cupressaceae > Chamaecyparis > Chamaecyparis obtusa. The sequence goes on from BSBK01000234.1 coordinate 2,798,048, forward strand.
ATGTGTGTGTCATGAACAAAAAAATGTTTCTTTCTATTGTTAGAATAGTATGCATTCTCTGTTTACTTAATCTATTTATTGCAAATGCTCATTTCTCTTGTTGTATCCTTTGGGGTATAAACTAACTACACCAAAGATCCTCGAGTGTAGATCTCCAAATTGTACAACCCATTCCTCTTGCCAAAAGCAACCACCTCTTTAAAAGTTAAAGATATTGAAATGCATGACAATTCACACTTATAGCTAGACAATTAACTCCCAACTATAAGACGAACAAAAGAAAAAGTGATACATAATATCACGAGTTAGCATTATGACTCTTGATGGCATATGAGATTGTGATGATTTTTTTAAATCCATTTTGTTTTTGGTAGCTTAAGGCACACTTCTAATTAAAATAATGAAATTTCCAGCCTATAATGATGACAAAATTTCTAATGCTAGATAGTTTCTTGGTTACTAGAATAGTAATATTGAATAGTTCCTTGATATAAGAGGGCAATTATCTCTTAAGAATTAAATATTGAAATAAACAATAGAATATAACATAAACACAAGACATTTAGTTGGAAAATGTTCCCTAATATTCAAATATTCAAATATTCAACTCAACAAAATCAAATACCCTTAAGGGTAGTGTTGCACTACATATAGCATTTCTTAAATGAGGAATAACACCAAGAAATGTCCTATAACGAGATCCAAAGTTGCTAGGACAACTATCCCTTCTAAATTAAATATATAATATACAAAATAATCTGTAATGCATAAACACAAGATATTTAGGAGGGAAATGTCCCCTAATCTTGAATCCACTAAAATTCCAAATAACAATATCCTTAAAGGGAGTATTGTACCACATATAACATAATGAGGAATAATTCCAAGACTATCCCATAGTGAGATTCAAATATGCTATTTTTCATTACATTCACTAAGAGAAATAAGCTTAATTTATGATAATTCACAATAAGAGAGGCCTCCATATGTTGCCCCTTATTAGCATTCCTATAGTTAGCTAATCCCAAATTTATGGTCAAAACCCTACTTTTCCTAATACATATAAGGTGGGGAATAATTAACAGTTGTAAATTCTTTCCTAATACATATAAGGTGGAATATTGAATAGCTATAATTTTATTTCACCAATTAACCAATCAACTCATTACAAAAGCATGGCATGGTACCCATACAAAATAGACTTAACTTGCCTCATAATGCCATGGTCCTAGGGCACATGGGATATCAACCCCATAATATCCTAACATTCATAATAAGGTAACAAACAAAGTAGTAAGACTTCCACATGATTGTGTACACTCACCATGTTTGATATCCATTTATAATCATGTTGGCAATCCTCAATAATGACAAAGTATGCCACAACATTATCATTGTTAGCCTAAAAATGATGAAAGCATTACATTTGTATACAATAATATGTAGTTGTACTATATATCAAGGCATAATGATGTGTTGATAATAACTATAGAACTTAATGACTCAATGGTCTTCAAAGAGGGCTTGCCATGTAAAATATTGTATCCAAGATGCTAGATCCTAACCCTTAACAAAAATTGTAGGTTTTAATCACGATGTTAAAAAATTGCATGCACACATCTAAACACTATATTGATATATTCTCATTTCCATGTGGTTTTGTTTTCATTCCTTTTAAAGTCATTAATATTACTAAATTTGAAATTTGATAACCATGTGACATAAAGAGTAAGTGAAAGAAAATTTGTTCGAATAATAAAAATAGATGATAGAGACAAAAATAGTTATTGAAATTGAATTAAGAAACAAACTTCAATTTAAATTTGAAAAAATTTAAAGAGTACTCTGAAAAGGGAAGGTTTTTAAAAAAAATACTAGATTTATATTAACAGCTAGCAACATTGACCTAATATTCATCTTTAGGAGTCACCGAGAACTCTCTTCAAAGTCATTTGTAAATATCGTTCTTTGGAATTACCTGCCAGAAATATAGAATTAATACTCATGCCATTTTTCAAAAGCAAGAAAGATTAAAAAATGTCATACCATAAGTTTACCTCTAAAACTTCAAGGATCTCTGAAATTTGTTTAAATCGGAAACCCATCAGTTTTAGAAGGGTGTAAAACCCATCAACTTGGATGGCATATCAATCCATCCAATTCTCTACTTGGGAAAAATAATCTACAGACACACGCCAAACTGGTTATATAGAGCTTAAATCTAATACAAGGTGATAAACCAAGGACATACCTTGCCTTTCTCTTCGCGTGCAAATCAGATTTCATAGTTATAGGAGCAGCAATGACCGAACTAGAGATGGGGATTGCAACTGCAAGTATCATGAAAAGCAGGGCCATTGACTCCACTGGTCCAGTGTATACAAGCATAAATACCTAGAATACATCACTTACTTTGACGACAAACCAATATGCATGCAGTCCAACCCAATAATTGTATAAATTTTCTTCAAATGATAAAAGATACCTGCAACAATTTTCTTCAGAAGTTGAAGAAACCCGCAAAATACAACAGTGTAAGGCTCAACCTGCTATGTGAGCAATTCAATACAGAAGCTGAATTATTTTTCATCACAAGGTAACTAGGGTAATTCATTTCATAAGGTTAAGTAACCTGCCAAATGTGACAAAATGATAAGGGTGTTAGGCTCGCTTTGATGGTATCCAAACCAAATCCTTTTTCCAGAAAATCATTCAAAGCACAATTCGAACATTCAATCCTTGCAGAAAAGAAAAATCTTCAGAAGAAAAGCGATTTAACCAGATATTCAATTTGTATGGATGTTTCAACATAATTTTTACCAATTGTCAATGACATGAATCTGAATGGAAGAAAACCAGTTTTACCAGATATTCATTTTGTATGGATGTTTCAACATAATTTTTACCAATGATCAACGACCTGAATCTGAATGAAAGAAACCAGTTTAACCAGATATTCATTTTGCATAGATGTTTCAAATAAAATCAAATAGAGAATTTTCTGAATACTGAAATTCTAAAGGATCGTACTAAATATATATGGAGTCCATGATGTTTGTTCTTTCCCTCTCTTTATATATCTTGATGTATGTGTGTATATATATGCATGTATTAAATTTATTATGTATTAAATTGATAATTAGGAGGTATTTTTGCAGTGTGTCAATTATGACTCATATTTCATATTTCATGAGAATAAACAGCATGCAATTGGTCTTGGAGAAACTTCACTATTAAGCAAGCTTGATTTGGAGCAGTGGAGAGATGGTTGATCTCTCATAAAGTCCTGGTTGCTTCACCCCTGTGATGATCACCTAGATGTAATGAATGTTAAGAAGACCACTCATTCTTAAAAGAGACAGGCCTATTCTTATAACAGATGGGTTGAGGTTAACTATTACCAATGAAACATAGGTCAACGAGTTTGAGTCAAAAACTATTCAATTGAATCCTGATAGCAATATCATAATTTACTTTAAATTGATTATGTGCTAATCAAGTTTTAAGTTTTAGAGTGAAGGTTTTCTGATTCTCCAAGTCTAATTCATTTTAATGTCAGGTTTAAGCCAAGGTTATTCTGTAAGCTAAAAACAATTAACGGGTTTTTGCTATACAGAACACGGGTGTTTACACGCAAGGACCGGCTGCATTTTCTTAAAAACTTGTAAATGTCTCTTCAACAAGCCCAGCATTCCTATTGGCTACCAGTACCTATTCAATATTTAATAAACCAAATACGTATGAAATTATTTATACAGTTTTCTCAAATTGTTTTTGAAATCTTACAAAGCCAAGTGTAGATTAGACTCTCCGTATTGACTTTAGACCTGAGACATAAATCTAATTTATTGCACGAGTCCACACAAATAGCTGTACAAAAATATGAATTTGAGTTGCACAGCAACCGACACAGGCATCCTTACAATGCAGTCATACTTTCACCATATGCAAGGAGATCTCCAATACGGGATAAAAGTTCACATTTTCAAGCATACTCCCAGCCTTTACCAAAAAGGGAGCTGGAGCAGGGAATGGACATCCATCCAAACATGAAAGTACAGACAAATTTTGTCTGATTTTATAGGTTATTTGGTGGGTGTTTTTCAGTGTATCAAACTATATGATGTTTTCAGGATTCATCACATAATTTGACTGAACAACTATGCAGTTGAATCTTGAAATCAACACATAAGATGTTATAGTTACATGTGCCATAGTAGATGCATATCCGAAATGTGGATCCATAGACAAGACACATCAACTGTTTGACAGAATGCCTCAAAGAGATGTGTTCCAGTGGACCGCAATTGGCAGGTATAAAGCCAAATACAACCTTTGCCAGCATCCTCCCTGCCTTGTGCCAAAATGGGACCTTTCAAACAGGGAATGGACATTCGTCAAAGCGTAACAGAAGAGGAATCTTTATAGATGTTGTAGTTGCAAGTGCCCTGGTAGACATGCATGAAAAATGTGAAAACATAGACAAGGCAAGGCAACTGTCTCACAGAATGCCTTAAAGAAATGTAGTCTCATGGAATGCCATGATTATAGGATACATTCAAAATGAGTTTGTTGGAAAGTTCTTAGAATCTTTTAAGAAAATGCAGCTGGTAGGTGTAAAAACTCTTTGACCTTTGCCAGCATCCTCCCTGTCTGTGCAAAATTGGCATTAATCAAAGCAAAATTGGGAGTAGAATTTTGTCAGATGTAGTTGCAAGTGCCACTTCCAATCACCAAAGCTTTCACAAACCTTATGCACAAAATTCAATTCAAAAGAATATATACGCAAATTCTCACTTGAATGGATCAAATTGTAATCAATTTCTTTGTAGTTCATAACACAAGGATGAAATTTTATGTTCCTTGCAGTTTCCTATGCCATAAAGTGGCTCAAATCTTCCAGTGTAAGGTGCAAATTCATTTCAGTGAGCTTGAAGTGCATGTACATTGTTCCATAAAATATGTTTGAAAGGAAATTTGAGCAACTTAAGACAATTCTCAAACATAAATGTACACATGTATGCATACGTATCATATACATCATAGTTCCAAGACTCGACCTCAGCTTGGACTCGGCGAGGATGAATTGACTTAGGACTTGGCAAAAAGACTTGGAAAACAAAAAAAACCCAAGAAATTTAGAGATTTTTAAGGATTTAAAACTTGTTTCATGCACCCTTTATTAAATAAACCTTAAAGGCACAATAACATCATCAAATAGAAGCTAATTTGATCACATACACGAGTATACATCGATCATATAAGAATAAACACAAATTGTAGCTGAAGGAAATAACACACTTACAAATATAAATATTGTGATATCGCTATCAGGATTCAACTATAGAGTTTTTTAAGTCAAACTCATTGACCCATGTTTCACGAGTAGTGGTTCACAGTAACCCATCTCTCATGAGAATGAATAGAACACTTCGCACTCATTGCATCTAGGTGATGCTCACAGAGGCGAAGCATGGGGACTTCCCGGGAGGTCACCCATCCAGTACTACTTCTTGTTGATGTCAGTTTTGTACCACTACATAACATATAGCAATTGAACACTTGATATAGCATACCAAACACTCAACCCTCTCTTGAAAAGTAAATACTCATGAAGGACATGAGAATACTCCAAGGTTCCTTACACTTGTGGATACTAACTCAGTTATATTAATGTGATTTGTTGGTTAATCACGTAGGCGGGCTTACGTTGTTCATTCAAAGATAACTTAGTGGTACTTTGCTTTCTTGACTTGTTCTTTTCTCCTTGATCACTTTCACTTTCAACTACTCCTACCACTAACTGCTTACTGGTCTACTACTACTCCTATGAATGAAGAAATTGGCATATGGACGGGGATCCAACCAAATGAAAGCTTGCCTACGGTGCTACCTCCATAGGTGCAATGATTCAAGGGGAATTGGACTAGATTACCACACAAGGCTTCCTAACAAGCCGCTAGGATGCTAGTGGCCTAGTATATAGATCCCTATCAAACATTCACTAACATCACCATACAACTAGCCATCTACTTCTACTCTAACAACATGAAATGAAATCCTACTTTAATTTGAGAGATGAGAAGAAACATGCAATACACCAAAATGATCATGTATATCCACCATGCAAACCACAACAATGAATAGGGAACAATTTTGATAGTATTTTGGCAACAATTCTCCAACATAACTCTCTTTACAAATGAGAACAAATGGCCTTATATAGAGGCTCAAAATTACAATGAGTGGCCAAGATTAAGGGGCAAAATCAAGGGCCAAGATTAAACCTTACAAACCCTAATTAGGGTTACCATCTTTCAACCAATTACATGAGGACACCAACTTTGTGGGCCAATGAGAAAATTACAATAATCTGTCAACCAATGAGAACATAGGACACTTGGCATGATTTGATTGTATGCACATGAAATTGCCATCTCATCAACCTTATCTTATAAATTTATTTAACCCTTGAGATGAGGTGAAGCCTTGGATGCTTGAGCTCGTCCTTAGAAACTTTCTCATCACCGCTTGAACTTGCTTGTACCTAATGTCCCGACCTTGAAAGGGTGAGGTCTCTATGCACTTGGGGTAATCTTGCCTTGGCCTCGGTGGCTTGCCTAGATGTGAACCTTCTTGCAATTCGAGAGCCTTGCTCTTGGCCACCACCTTGAAATCGAACTTGACCCTTTCAACCTTTCGTCTCGCTTTCCTCCTTCATTATCCCCGCCTTCCTTTAACCTTCTTGGTCCTCCCTAACCTTCCTACTCGAATTTGGTTTGCATGCACTCCCCTCTGCTTCAATACTCTTGGGTTCTGGGGGCACTTACCTTGGCCATTCCTCCTGCAAGGCCCACAATCCACCCATTAGTTGATTTGAAATAATCATTAAGTTCATCAATTGCCTCCCAGCTAGTTAGTGAGTTGGTTCCTTCACCGCCTAATTAAGCTATGTGGAGTTCATCTTACATCTGAAATTATGTGGTGGCAACCTGTCTTCTTATCCTTCTTGGCCAAGGGGGAGGAGCTCTCCATCAACTTGTATCTCAACTGTATCATGTTCACTGTGCCAATGCTAGTGTCACTCACTTGCTTCAATTTTGAGAAGAAGGTGGTCTTGGCATCATGTCTTCCTTGTCTTACTTGGTATGCATTTCCTTTTGGCTCTTGCTTGCACTAACATCCGCCATCCTAAGCACTTATTTTTGCCCCTTCTTTCTATAGTGAGGTGAGACTACACTTATCTCTGCCCCTTCGCCTAGGGATGATCAAACATATTTCTGCCTCGCCAATTCCTATCACACTACACTTATCTCTGCCTCTCCGCCTAGGGATGGGACTACCACTTATTTCTGCCTCTTCGTTACTTATGAGATGGACTACACTTATATCTCCCAACTTCGTTCCTAGGGGGTGGGACTACCACTTATATCTCCTTTCTCCAAATCCTAAATGGAAACTACACTTATATCTCCCAACTTTAAGCCCTAGATGAGATGATGAAGTGATGGATGGATGATGCAAGCAAGAAAATAGGGAAAATGTACCAAGCAAGAACAAGGAGAAAATCCGCCTTTTAGACCAGCCTTCACCCTCAAGCATGAAGATCCTTCTCTACACCAACAAATTCTCCTCCAAAGAAGAAGAAGACAACACCAAAAATGCACTCCTTGCAAAAGAAGAAAATCACCCCTTGCTAAATGCACTCCTTGCAAAATTTTGCTCTAAATTTTGCTCTTTTGCTGCTCCAAGAGCTCCTCCTTGGCTGCCAAGAGACAAGTGAGAAATGAATGAGAAGACAAGCCCTCCCTTTATACTAATTTTTTGCCTCTTCAAATAGGGCCGACCAGAATTGGAGGGAAAATAAAATTAATTAAATTGCCAAACATATAACCCAAATTAAATGCATTAAATCACACAGCCTTGGGTATTTAATTTTAATTTAAAATTTGGGCCAGCCTATTGCAAAAACAAAAATCTGTGCAATAGCATGTTAATTTTCTTTTTAAAATGAAATTGGGCCACTCCAAAAAACGATCCATATGGGGCCCCTAAACATTGAAATTAACCAAGCCATGGCCCCAAAAAAATTAAATTAATTTAAGAAAATGGCAGATTTAAATTAAGAGAGCCACTTGCATTGAATTGTGCAAAATTATGGGTTTAAATTAGCCAAATTCGAAATTATCATAGGCCCTAAAATTGAAATTTTGAAAAAAGGTCATTTAGGCCTCTAATATAGCTTTAAACCTTCCCCATTGTGGACCCAATAACTTACCTTGAATTTCACATCTCTTAGGCTTTAAAATACATTGAATTTAACACACAAAGGAGCCCAAATTAAATTTCTAAATTATAAACACTAAGCCCAAAAATATGATTTTATTTATTTTAAAATTGCCAAATTAATGAATAAAAATTGCAAGTGGGGCTGGAATTGATGGCTGCCTTGGGAGATGAAAAATTTATGTTTGTTGTGCCCAATACCAAGCAAAAATAAAAAATGGGAAGGGGCTGCCAGCCAATTAAAATTCAAATAAATTTCAATTCCATTTCCAACTTTCATTTACTCTTTTTTCCCATTTAAAATTTCGAAAATCCCACTTGGCAATTTAAATTTTTATTATTTTGCAATCCAAAAATTACTTAGCAATTTAATTTCCATTTGGCAATTAAATTTCAAATTTGGCCATTTAATTTTTTCATTTAATCTCCATTTTCACCATCCAAAAATTTACAAGGTTTCCCCCAAAATATCCAAATTCACAATTAAATTTTGGAAAATGTTCAAGTTATGCAATTATATCAATTTTCCAAAATTCATCCAATTCTAAAAACTATTGCAAATTTATCGTCTCAAACCCCAGGGTTACTCCAAAACTTGCTAAGGCATCCGAGTACCCAGATCTAGGAAAATTGCCAAGGCCCGCTCAAAAATTGGGGGGTCCCCACATTCTTTGGGCCGATGGTGTGAAAACCTCACAACACTTCTCAAGCACGCTTAACTACGGAGTTTCCTCCATGGTTACTTCCCGGGAAGTCACCGATCCCAGTACGACTCCACCTTGAGTGCACTTAACTACGGTGCTTCCTCTGTGGTTTTGGGTGACCTCTCAAGAAGTCATGGTGCTTCACCTCCATGAGAATCACCTAGATGCAATGAGTGCTAAGTGTTCCATTCATTCTCATGACAGATGGGTTCTTGTGAACCACTACTCATGAAACATGGGCCAATGAATTTGACTCAAAAAACTACACAGTTGAATCCTGATAGCAATATCACAATTTGATTTGTTGTGGAAAATACCTCCTACTTATCTATATAAATATTGTCAAATGTATACAAAACTCATGGAATATGAAATCCATGACATCAAATGTTCCAAACAAATATCAAAACAACAACTACAAGTCTATAGCTTAGAGGAGCCTGCATCCTTCCTAAAAAGTCATATAAGGTAGGTCCTAGGTGATGCAACAACCATACTCTCTTCTTGTGACTCCATGCCACCCTTACCAATATCATTTGTGCCTATGTTTGCTCATGCTCTATCGCCTCCTCTACCATGGCTATAGCCTCAACCTCTCTATTTGCCTGGTCAACCTAGTCAAGGTCCTCATCACTAAAGACAGGATTCGTAGCCTCAGTGATCCTGATGTAGAGGAAGGACATCAACTTAAACCTGCAATTCAAACAAATGCTCAAAGAATCACAATGGTCTCTTCAATGCAACTAGATGCATCCTAGGTGCTCTTTCCTAGACACCTTGCCACTAGGCCTATTAGGAACCTACTCTTGTCATCATTGCCCAATACCATTTACTCTTGACTGATTAAACCTTCTCCTATACATTTGACACCATCCCAAGACATCTCTTTCAATTGAGAACCCCAAATGGTGCATCAATATTTCAAACACTCAATGTCAAGGACTGAATTTTTGTCTTTACATAGGCATGATAGCAATACATTTCTAACTTGAAACATTCCATACAAAACAGGCCTATTCAATGTCTTACACCATGTATTTTGAGTTTGCACAATCAATACTCCCACTGATCAAAGAAAAACATAACATTAAAACACCAAACTCTACTTGACTTGGGCTCTTTTTAAGCCTGCAACCTTGCAACTTGAGTAACAGTCATCTATGTGTTTTACAAACCAACAAATATCAACTTCTTTCTTTGAGGAATGATGGAAGACATAAAAACAGACCTTCCAACCAATTTTCACGAGTTTCCAATTGTGGAAGGTCAAGATATTAATCAAACATGCTGACTGGAAACCCTAGGTAGGGTTTAGAGCAGTTCTTACAAATTTGGCTATAACTCTTAGTTGCCGGATTCGCCTATATAGGCCTGGATCCGGGTTTGGGTCCGGTCCAGGTCCAGATTCACAGACCGGTCCATGCCGGATCCGGGCAGGTGTGGGTCCGTCTGGATCATTTTTTTTGTTTTTTCTCATCTAACGGTAATTTGAGAGGAGGATTTATACAAATATAACATTTAAGTATAAGTTTGATTTATTTAATTTCTTATACTTTAAGTTATATTTGTATAAATACATTCCAGGATGTTTGAGATAGGTTTCAGCTTCATAGGAGTTAAGATGCAAATTCTAGATTTTGGGGGTTTTCGAAAAATTCTAGACTTAGCCAAATTTCAGGATTCAGCAAGCCTTCAACAAGGTTACCTCCCACAATCCATCATGGCTTTCTAAGGTCAAACTGAAGCTGGCAAAAGGATTCTCAAAGGGTTTTAACTCGTTTTATCACAAATCACTTGGTTTCGACCCCATCTCTATGACAAACTTAGCTTAGCTCTCACCCAAATCTCAATCAGACATGACTTCCCAATAGGCCAAAATCACTCAAACCTCATTTGCCGGACCTAGGGACTTGAAAACAGCCACCAACAAAGACTACCTAAGACCTAGTTATGAAGACTTTAACATTTGGCATTGATCAATGATCAAGCATCATAGATTCATAGTATGAAATGATTTAGTTTTAGAATTATGTATATTTCTCTTATATTTTTGGATATATAATGCATATATATATATATATATATATATATATATATATATATATAGACACACACGAAACCTTATGAATCCAAAACGGGAAAAAAAAAAATTCATGAATCCACGAACCGGATTCTTGAACCCGAATCGGCAACTAAGCTATAACTTGAGAAAAGTTAGTGAAATCACCAGAAACTAAAAGCATTACTTTCTTAAGACATAGGGCTAACTTTTCCAATTGGTTTCATGCATGCACCCTTCTGTATGGGTCTGTACTACACGTTTCTTTTGGACTGTTTAGAAAAGAAACCAGTCATTCAGGACAGCAAGTTCCAAAAATGCATAACGTTTACAAATCCCAATGAAATTTGAACAAACCACTTTCATTTGAAAGCTAACTCAATGCTCTAACTTTCCCCTATGTGTTCAGGTCCGTGCTGTTCACTTACAGGCTGTACAAACATGATTTTCAGACTGATAATACAGGAAAACACACAGAAAACAGGCTAGGCTGTTCAAGTTTCAAAACAAGTTTCTCTCATTCAGAACTCCAATCCTCCATTTTTGTGGAAATCAGTGTTTGTACATCATTTTCCATCATTCTTAGCTCCTACAACTGTCTCCAACTGATTTCATACCAAGTTGCATTTGCTTTTACAACTTTGCAACTTTTTTGCATTACAACTTTCCTTTTTTTCCAATTTTTTAACAACTTGTTCAATTCTTGCTCATCCCAAGGCCCACATGGCCCAAATGATCTAAAAAGACCTTATTGACATTAAGCAACCCAAAATCAAGGTTGGACAACAAATTCCAAACCTTACAAGCCAAAAAAGTGCACTTAGGAAATCCAAACTAGTTTTGGTGGGAAACCATGGAATTTGAATTCCTAAACTTATTCACCTAATCTAACCCCCTATATGACCCTATCTCAACCCAAAACAAGACCTTAACCAACAAAATGAATACAAAAACACATCACAAAGGGTGCTCCTACACCAGATCCACTCAGATTTTGGATTGACCTCCTCTAACGTGATTGGGGTGGAGTCATGATCTAAGATGAAGGTTGTAATGAATATAAAAGATTGGTTTGGTTTATGTTTATTAACATAAATGTAAATAAACATAAACATTTAATTATTTAGGCATAGATTTGTTTTTGTTTTTGTTTATTTTATTTGCGTTTATGTTATTTTATTTTTTTTTATTATTATTTATTTATGTCTATTTATGTGTGTTCACTCACAATATACAGAAATAAATACTAATAATTGTTTTTAGTTAATGCTTATTTCTTCTTGTTTATGTTCATTTATGTATGTTTATGTTTATTAACATAAATGTAAATAAATTTATAATTTGTTTTTGTTCATGTTTTATTTTCGTTTATGTAAATTTATTTTTGGTCTTGCTTATTTATTTATGTTTATTTATTTGTGCTTACTTACATATATATATATATATATATCAATTTTTTTCTCTTTTATGTCAATTTACTTTTGCCCTATATCATTTTTATATTTTCTCTTGTTATCTCATTGGGAATGGTGTTTTTCCCCCCCTTCTCTAATTGTCATTGGTTGTAGGTCTTGTCATTGTGGATCTACGTGCACAGGTGTCTTCTCTCTCCCCTCTTCCTCTCTCCCTCTTCTTTTTATTGTATGCTAGATCTGCAACATATCATTTTATGTTTCTTCTCTTTCTAGCAGCATCCTGATGATGGATCATGTAGTATGATCCGAAACGTTGATGGTTAAAAAAATGCTACACAATTGAATCCAGAAACTAATACTCATATAAAAGATTGTTCAACCTCACCATGAACAGTCTATTGCACCTCTTGGAGTGCACGTGCTCAAACATACTCCAATTTTGCTCACAACCCGAAACAATGCATGGAAGTTTCAACATTTAATAATAATATAAAAAGAGGAAAATTTTATTACATTTTGAAACTTAAATTATGCCTTTAAATATATTTTTACCTGGCTACAATGTTGTCCAACTATCTTTGCAGATTTGACAAGAAAAGAGCTCTCCATGTGCATTACTAAAGGCCTCTATCATGTGAACTATAGGGCTGGTATCACCAATCCACATCCGCTCTATCATTGGGTAGAGCCCTTTAAAAACCTCTTCATTTGCCTTGAAATCATGCGGAATAAGAATGTCAAATTGAGAAAATAAGTGGTGCATGGAGGTGCTTTTGAAGTTGAAGGTTCCATCTCCTATCAATGATCTCCCAAATGGGGCACTACTTACCCTCCAATCCTTCATAGACGGCTCTAAAGGCCTTCTTGGCCCTATCCGTGTCCTCATACATGTAGCCCATTGTGGGCTTCTCTCTATCAACAACTTGTAGGAGAACTACCAAGGGCTTGGTGAACTGCAAGTGCAAATATTGTGAAACATTAACTTCCCATAAGTGTGAACAAAAAAAAGAAAAATATGAATAATATTAAAGCATAATGTAGAAATAAAAGTAAATTTTGAATTTTTACCTTCACAATCTCTACACAAGATGCCCAAAAGCCTGACTCATAAAAAATGCAATTTGCCATATTAATCCTTATAGTAGTTGTAGCATAGGATGAGGAAGTCCACTCATTATCAACAAACATCTACCTCAAAGCTGCCGTGGACCAAATCAAGGATTTTAATTTGATGAAATTAGTGGCAAATCTAGTCATTCCAGGACGATCCGACTCCCTCAACCTTGTGTGTTGCCTCGTTAGGCTAAGGACCCATGTGTGGTTGTATACAAATTTGTAAATATTTTTGGCCATTTCCACACATGTTTTGATCCATGGAAGTTTGCCAAGATCCTCCAATATGAGGTCAAGGCAATGTGTGGCACATGGAGCCCAAAATAATGTGGGGTGCCTCTACATCAAAAGTCTACTAGCAGCAACATAATTCGCTGCATTATTAGTCATCACCTTAACGACATTCTCCTTGCCCACCTCTAGTAGAACTTCCTCTATAAACTCACAAAGATATGTGGCATTTTTTACATGTCTTGAGGCATTAATTGACTTCATCAAGACAATGCCACCTAAAAAAGAAGCAAAATCAATGATTGAAATTTCAATAAAGCATAAATTAAAAATATTAATTACTAAATCAAATTCAATGCATTGAGGGAAGTACAATCACCTCAGCAAGAAACAAGAAATTGAGGAGTGTCCTATTTCTTCTATTGGTCCAACCATCGGTCATAATGGTGCAACCCTTACTTCATATCAAGCGCCGCTCTTGTATTGTGGCTTTTACATCAGCCACCTTTTGAGTCGATTTTAAGCCCCTTAACTCATCTTCAATAGGGGCTTTAAACCCCACCCCACAAAAAGTTACAACATCAATCATATTTTGGAAATAAGGAGACCTAACACATCACAAATAAATTAAATAAGATAAGCATTGTAAAATGAAGAGTTTAACTTTAAATTTGAATTCAGCATACATCTAAATATGAAAATTCATGAGATAGAATCAAACCATAAATTTTAAAACAATCAAACAAATAAGTACTTGGCTGCATGGAATGGAATGGTGCAATAGTACTTTAAGTCCTTAATTGCAAGTTCAGCTACATCATGTGCCTCCATGTTCCAACCCATGCTCTCAAGGGATGGTTGGGAACTACGAGTAGTCTATGGCAAAAAATATGAATCCATTCTAGATTTGTGAATTCTAGGATCATATAGGTCACTCCAAGGTTCCTTTCGTGTCAGGTCTTGACCATGGATAAGCTCAATGGTTGATGTGATTTGTTGTTAATCACAAGGGGCCTTACGTTTGCAAACTTGAAATTGATTTCAGATCATGTTGGATAGGGGAGCTATCGAAAGATTTTGCAATAAAGTATTTTTTTGGATTTTCAGAAATATGTGGAAAGCAAAGGGGAAAGGGTTCAGAGATTCTACTCTACTCCTAAGGGTAACGACAGCAACAGATAATACTTTGATGGACAAATTCCTGACTAACCGAGCTCCACTTCGCCAAGTTAAACTACAATTATGCGTGAACTGGTGCAATCTTCAAAGGTTAGTGCAAATGATTTTCATACCACCATGAACACCATCAGAATGGACAATGCCTGTGAATGACTGAAGTTAAGCATACACAGATTTAGGGTTCAGGCTAACTTTGCACAATGATACACAATCAGTAAAATGTCAAAAGTATGAACCAAAAGAATTCATCAAAACACCATCATATTTTCCATTGCAATCACAACACTTTATCTAACAATCTAATCAAAATGAGGAAATTATGAAAGCAAGCAAGCTTCAAGACACATCGAATAATCACCAAACTTCAATGAAAAATTTATTATCTCAATAGCCCTTAGCAACAATCTCAAAACTTACTCTCTTACAAATGAGAAGTGAGGCCTTTATATAGGTCCTCGAATACAAGTGGCCTGGGTCAAAACAGTGACCGATGGCCCAGATTTTGCCATCTTAGCCCTAATTAGGGTTAGGGAAAGGAAAAGAGAATCTACATTAATGCCAAGGTCAACTTTGACCAACCAAAAGGAATCCACTACCTTAGTGGGTAATAAATGCCCACCATGCATGTCTATTCAGGAAGAGAGTGGAGGTGGAATAAATGACCATTACGCATGCCCACTATGCATTAAATGCATCCTTGCCTGAAATAGCCTATCTTTGACCTCCCTATTTGAACGCTTGGAATTTGCCCAAAACGGTTTCTAATTCATCTATGCTGACACTTGGTGTTGATTCCTATTTGAATTCCAAAGCAACCATAGCTCTCTCAGATTTTCTCAAGCTATTCTCTCATTCTGGCAACAAATCCTGAGCTATATGCATGTCATTTGAAAAAGTGGAGTTATCAAAGTCATCCTTAGTGAAGAAATTCAAACTAAAGGACTCCTCCAACTTACTCTTCAAGTTGCTTATAATTATCTCATTTTCAACCAACCTTTGTGATACGAATGATGCAACAGCGGTGGAAATCTCTTGTTTGATATTATCAGCTATCTCCCTCAATCGAGTGGACTGCCTGGTGAAATGTTCAAACATTTCCTTTGCCATGAGCACTGCACCATACCATCGGTTAAAATCATATGCTTCTCCTTCTCTAAGTATCCCACCATCAATTAGTAGCTGTCTGGGTGTTTCCATCAATTCCTGTAACTCCGTGATCATCTCATGCTAATAGATATGTTCATCTTCCCACAACTCCTCCATGCACTGAATCCAAGAAAGGATGGCTAGTGCCATGTCATGAACTTTCACTAAGTCCTCAACATGCTTATACGCTTCATTCTAGATGCCTCCAATCCAAACTTCCGCTCCTTGAGAAATTCGCTTGATTCTATCTATACCCTCTACTGACTCAATTGAAATAACTGGAGGAGGAACGGAGGATGGACCCTCTTCCCTTACTAGACGAGGCAAGTTGTTTATGTACTCACACAAAGCCTTGATCTCGCTCTTTTGTCTTTGATATTTTTCTTCTAACTTCCTCATCTTGTCTTTCATGGCCTGTATTGAATCATCAAAATCTTCCATAACCTGTGCTTTGGAGGCACGGCGTAAATCAATCTCCATAATATTATACTCATCTGGAGTAATTTGATCCTTCGTTTTATCCACTGTTGGAGTTGCAAACTGTAGAATTCTGGATCTAGATTTTGCTCTGATGACCTTTGTAAACCTCTTAGCTTTTCCCTTTTCATCTTATCAGTTGACTCGATCTAGGATTTCCTGCAATTCAAGCATTGGGTCAACCTCCTTCTCTTGAATTCTCTGAATCCTTTGTCTTAGCCACTCTGGAATATCAACATTCTAATCACTCTGAGTTGCCAATTGTTCTTATCCTTGCACTACTCTTATATCTATTTCCTCCTCAGCTCTAGGACTTTCTGGCGTTGCCTCATGAATTGCTACCTATGCTGTAGGAATCTCTACTTCTGTCTCTTGAGCTTCTTCTTCCATCATCTCTCTTTCTAGAAGTGCACCAAGACTTTCTTCGGCGGTGATATCCTATTCCCTGCTTCTTTCTTGTGTGAACTCTTCATTGGCATTGATAATCGATCTATCCTGTATGGACCTGGCCATGTGTTCTTCTTGCTTTGTTATCCTTTTGCTTGCAGTTGCTTCCTCCCTGGCAAAATTTCCTATTTCTTGCACACTTGGAGTTCGGCTAGGTGAGGATGGAACATTTTTGGATCTTTGCCTCTTTTGTTGTGGTTGTTCAATATGAAGATACAACCTCCTCTTTGTGTGTGTTTCCTGAGCAACACGTTTCTCCTTTCTGTGCTCCACACTTTCTGATGGAATTTCTCCCTCTATTCTTCCTCCTGAAGGTTGTTTTGATCTCTCATCCCGCAGTGGTTGATGACCCAACAACTTGTATGTCCAGTCCTCCTTCGGTATGATCATCCTGTCAAATTGTCGTTCAATCCACCACTTCGTAAAGTCCAAGACTGGTTTTGACAATGCATCTAGGTTTGTAATCTCCTTCTTTTGCCAGCCAAGGATGAATTACCTTCTCCTTTTCTAGATTGTCTCTTTTTTGGAGCACATTTGGATCTTCCTCCATCTGATTAGGTACATGAAAGATTTTTCATGCTCTGATGATGTTCAGGGGCAATCTGGAATGCATCCTTTTTCTAATCTCATTTTCATCAACGGCGTTGGCCCAAAAATCTTCGAGGTAAACTCTATGTTGATAGCTTGATCTTGCTATTGATTTGATTTTGTTGTAAGGACTGAAGTCAAGCCTTCCTATATGGAACGGTAGATGGAAGAAATGCAATTCATCCTGAGATCTCTTAGCTGCCTTCAATCATGGGCACATTTCATCTTGATCTTCGCCTATGGAAATTGGAAAATTCAGTCCCAACTTTTTTTTTGCCTTTTGAATTTTGTCGTATACTCTCAGTTATTGAGTGAATTCCAACAAGATGATTTTATCAATAGGATACCTCGGTAGCTTGTATGGCTGTGAAGAAAATCCCTGCAACCTAATGTAGGAGAAACTGGGAAACTGAATAAACCATGCTCCATATTGCTCCACTAGCTTCATTGCTGCAACTGATAATCTCAGGCGAATCCTCTTTTGCAAAGTCCTAATGATGCGCATAGCAAATGCATCATTAACTTTGACATAATCATCCATGGCATGCAGATGCAATTGAGTATAATAGTCATACACCTTTAAACGTTGAGAACCGCTTCCGATTGCTCCTTTGCACTTCAGCCCATCATATCTCGTAGATCGTGCCAACATGTATATGATATACTAACTCATGTAAAACTTCTTTGATTGCTCCAACTTCTCCAGCTGCTCGTTCAAGTTGTCACTGATTAGTCTAGCCCAATCTACGTGGTTATGCTTAAGTACCTGCTCAACAAACCACATCCATGTTTCAAAACGATAGGATTGTGGCAGGCCAAAAATTCTTCTTAGCATCATGACTAAGTCGCTATATTCTCGGTGAAAATCAAGCCACACCATCTCCTTAGGCAACTTGGAATGGTGAGATTTATTCCTCGGCAACCATTTGCTATTTATGATTTCCTCGCAATACTAAATTCCAGCAGTGTAAACTCTTTCTGCTTGTTCTTTTGTCTTTAACACTAATTTTCATGATGAAGGAATTCCAAAGGCCTCTGAAATAGCTAGTGGGGAGAGATCTGTAATGATGTTTCTTCTTGAATCCTTAATTGTTCTATCTCTGACATTATAATGCTTTACACATTCCACGATTAACTCAGGATGCTGAAAAGCAGGAGAGAATCTGGCTGTAGCTACAATTCCATTGTTCATGATCCGGCTGGCGAAATGTCTTGGCTGATGGTCTTTATATCCAAATATCCTTCTATGAAACTCGTTCAGGTCTAGGCATCCGAGGTTTGTGTCTCCAACTTCTGCCCATTTTGAGACTATCTCGGACTCTAGATAAAATCCTCTTTGCTTGTTCTTTATCAACTGCCTTCTGGTTATGTTCGTTCCTCTGGGCTTTGCCATCTTACCTTCCTCCCAAATAGAAAAGAAACACACATAAGAGCATGCAGGAAAAAGAAAACATAATTTTTCCATAAAGGAGAAAATTTGAAAAGTTGTTAGAATTTCTCCACTTTTCTCCAAAATTGAAATTTTCTCTTTCCAAAAATCTATTCCTTCAACTTATTGAAAAAAAATTCCCTTTTCTCGGATTTTCACAAGAAACAACTTTTCTCTCCTCAAAATTTTTTACGCTTTTCAAAAAAAGTTATTGCTTTCAGAATTTCAGCAGAATCTCCAAAGCTCCTTCTCAAGAAATAATCTTCCAAACTTTGTGTGATAATGAAGGGAGAAAGGCTTCTCTTATATAGAGACTCAAAGTTGCTTTAAAACTAAGAGTTAAAATTAGGAAACTGCCTTTCTTCACTTTTAAGTTTCTAAGATTCTCTTACAGAATTGCCACTTGTTGCCATTTTCTTCTAGTTTTTAAAACTTGCCAATTTGAGTGCTTTGTCTTCATGAAGAAGTTTTATCCATTTGATTTTTCAATTTTCTAATTCTTTTTTAAATTAATTAATTAAATATTAATAAAATTAATATTTAATTAGTTTTCTTTAAATTTAAATCCAGAAAATCAAATTTTTCCAAATGCAAGTTTCAATACCTTCAAAAATGCAATTTGTTGAATTGTTTTGAAATCTTTTGATCATTTTATTGCTTTTATCGATTTTCTTCAAAATTGTATTAATTAAATATTTTTTTAAAAAATATTTAATTAACATTTAGATTTAAATCGATTTATTTCCAAGTTTTTTTCACTTTTTCAAAATTCTCAAAGGTTTAATAATTAAATATTAAATATAAAATTTAATATTTACTCATCTTTCATCCTCGACTTGAATTGAATGAATTTTAAAATCCACAAACTCAATTTCTTGTTATTGCAAAATTCCATCTTATTAAAAAATATTTACGTGAATGTATGAACAACACAAACTGAATTTGAATTTTAATACTTTCCGAGATTTCAACACTTCTATTTCATTAAGTTCCCTTTTGTGTTCAAAGTGCATTTCGTAAGTGATCCCTGACGGTTTTTTTGTTTTGAAAATTTCCAACACTTTGTGTATTTTGGGCACAACTTAGGTGTGGTGGCAGACTTTTTCTATGTTTGGACTTACTAGAAAAATGCACCCAAAAAAGTGCCTAGGCGGGATTTTAGGCCCCGTTTGGTTGCAAGAATTAGAAAATGCTGAATTTGATCAAATGCTGGAAATGGTCAAATCATGGATTTGATATTCCAATTTTTTGTTTTTGGAATATAGTTTGGACTGTTTGGTTGACCTGGAATATGAGCGAGAACATGGATTTCCTCCATTTCGTTCCACATTTTGAAACTGGAATTGGAATTGGAATTTGAGTATGGTTTTTTTATTTTTATTTTTGAATTTAATAATTCATTTTTAATATTTTATTTATTCATTTATTTATTTTTATCGTTGTGCAAACCCAACACAACACGACAGCAAAACCATTCCAGCCAGGAAACCCATAGCCGCTCCAACACAACACAACAACACAACCGTTCCAGCCAGGACACCCACAACTGTTCCAACTCAACAAAATAGCACAATCGTTCTAGGCATGAAAACCACAACCGTTCAAACACAACACAACAACAGAGGAAACCCACAGCCTGTTGTTTGTTGCCCGCACAAATGCTTTCCAAAGGTTGGGGAAAATGGTGCGAATGTTTTAAATTTGTTTGCATGTGGACTGAAATGGTTTCAAAATGGGGACTGAAAAAACAAGAATTTGGCCCTCAAATTCCAATTCCACCTTTTCAAGTGGAAGATGTATATGCTGATTTTGGGTCAAAATGAACATATACATCTCCCTCTTCCAATTTCGTTTTGCACTGCCAAACTGAGACTTTGACAAATTCAGAATTAGTTTATGTCAATTCCAGGTCAATTCCCGCAACCAAATGGGGCCTTTAAGGTTGTGAAGGAATTTCTATTTCACATTGTTGAGTGACTATGCTTGTTATGCGCCCGAAAAGACTCTTGGGTGGGATTTTGGGTTGGTTGGGGATTTTTTTACTTTTGCATTATTCTGTGACCATTAGTAAAGTGCACCCTAAAGAATACTTGGGCGGGCTTTTTGATATGTCACAGATTTTTGTTGTTATTTGACTTTCCTTCACCTCTATTGAACTATGCTTTGGCTATGTCTGACTTCCATGAGGAATATCTCTGCAGTGATCTCCTTCATCGCACTGGACATATTTTGTCTCCGTGGTCTCCTCTATGTTGCGCTCAGAGCATCTTTGAGCCATGTCGCTGGAAATTGATCTTTCAAAAGAAAACATCCCTGTGTATCAACATTGAGATTTGAAGTGCATCCTAGTTGTCAATAGAGGCACTACGTGGATTCTATTTGCAGAGCCTTCTATTGTGAGTGCAAATAGTGACCTCATGAAGATTGCACCTTTGAAGCGATTGGAGGCTTACCGTGGAGTCTTCCTTTAATACATTTCTCTTATGTCTTAAGATTGCATTGGAAAGAGTTATGAGAGCCTTCATTATGGATTTGTTTCGCCATTGTTTGGATATACTTTGCGTGAAGGAGCCTTCTCAACAGCCTTTTCCCTTTGACCATGGTTCCTTCATTCTATTCATTCTGCGTTTTGGGCCACCTTGGCACCGTGAGAGCTAGGGGGATTCATCGAACATCTCATTTAATCATTGTTCCCTTTCGTTGCCGTGTTTTACACCATGGGTGCTGATTATGAACCATCTTGGAGTCTTCTTTTCATTCATTGTTGGGAGGTGTTAACAGTCTTTCTTCTTGAGCTGCCACCTTTCATTTTGCTTGACTTGCGCTAGAGTGATCTGGCATTCCCCGTGAACCACATTTCTTTGCACCCATTCCTTGACTCACTTCCAAACCGCGCTAGGTGCGTCTGAGGGTCACCTGTGGACTTATCTATTTATACCATTCCTTCATCATGGGTTAAAATCACACTGAGGGTGTACGCGGGGCCATTTTATCTGAACCCTCAATTTCTTCATTTGCCTCAATGTGCACTTGGTTACCATGTCCTAGCTGCCGCGATTGTTTATCAGATGTCCATCATGTATACGCGTTTTGGGCATTCTTTTGCACACATTCGTTACCTCCCTTGTCTTAGTACTTGCTATCACCGTAGGTGCAAACTTAGTTCCTTCATTCACAATAAAATGGATCTTCTTTGCTAATGATTATTATTAGCATGGTACATAAGAGCATATTAGATTTAATTTGGTCATTTGTCAAAAACATTTGCCCGTCCTTCTCTTCAATACTACGGCAAGCCCACCAACATAATTCCACCACCTTGACACTCTCCTTCTTCATATATTCCCACTTTCAAGAAATCCAGTGAAGCTCCTATATGTGGAACAATAAGTATCGGTTTGATACGTATGAGTTTTGGGTATAGAACACGTTTTTTGGGTAGCGGCGGACTTTTTCCTTTTGTGTTTATTTTAAAAATTGCAGATATCACTATCTTGAGTCACTTCTACAGATCACAACCTTTGCTCGTTCCATCGGAAGTGTATGTTTCCATTTGGGATAATTTCATTAGACTCTTCTTTTAAAACCTTCCATCACTTTGATTTGTTTTAACACCAGGTTCTTATATGCTTCTCTGGCAGAATATCATTTCCCAGCAGACTACTTTTGGGCAGATTACTTGTATCGGAGAAGTTATATCACTAACTCAGTCTAGTGTTCATCATTTCCTTTCGTACCCTGCGTTTCCATGGTGATAATTTGAAAGGCAGTGCCTGTGATTTTTATCTTCTCTTATAGGGAAATTCCAAATATTTTTTCCATTTACATATATTTGATCAGGCATAGGTCCTCCAACCTGAGATTTGGGTGTGAATCTTGTCAAAAAGAATCTTTGTATCCTCATTTTTCAAAAAGATCCATTCTGTTTAAGGCGTGAAAGAGGGAGAATTCCAAATATAAGCCAGTGACCCATAAATTACAGATTCAAACAAACTTGCTACAGAGGAGGATTGGATCTAGAGAAGGATTTTCCACTTCGAGTTCATTGCCTTATTTGAGTTTACTACAAAATAGGTGGGCAGCATACAGAATTTTCTCAAATTTGATGACACGTGCTTTTCCTTTTCCCTTTTGATTTGCATCAAATATTTCTGTTATTTGATCAACTGGATAAAGGCATAGATTAGGTCAATTAGACATATTCACACCAATTTGTCCTGGTACTTCGATGGGGCTAGACTTATAAATATGCAGCGCCTGTTCTTCCATGCTGGATTCCATGCTCACTCTTATTCATGTATTTGAATTCAAATATGGATTTCATTTGCATAATGTCTTCCAGACCCTTGTTGAATTTTGTAATGATATGGAAAATTTTGAAGCTCCCCTCTCAGAAGACCTTGGATGCACCTGCAAACTTTACTGTCAACTTATAAAGGTGCCTTTCATTATTCCTGAAGTTCTATATTTGAATGTGTTTTCCAACTGCCAATGGCCCGTTCTTTCACCATGTTGTGGGTTTGTTCTTTGATGGGATATTCTTTGGAAAGAAAAGGTCAGCCTTGACTGGAAGTCCACCTTTTGAAACTCATTGGGTTGAGGAAAATTTGTCACAATCATTTCGATCAGCCAAGGTCAGAAATTGAATTGGTTCATTTCAAGAAGATTTAACTTCAAAACTCTAAACCGGGCAACTCCTCAAAATTGAAATCTCAAAAGGCAAGAAACTAAACTTAAAAGAGGAGGACCTTGTTAAAACTCATTGTTTCTCAAATGGATCACAGGGAAACTAGGAGACTGCTACTAGAGCTACTGAGAAAACCAAAACAAAAAGGCCAGGCAGACAAAAGAGCAGGGGTTCCATCTTAGATGGGCAATGTGTGATTAGGTCACAACAAACAGGTATCTAGACAAATGCTCTGATAAAAGGACTTAAGAGGTCTTCTGATTTTCAAAGGGATTATTTACAAGGAGAGACTCATGGAACATACCCTTGAGGCAGCACTGCCAGAGTAGATTACAAGAATCTCTTATCTTCCTGTCCTATAAGAGAGGAAAAGTTAGATGCTATGAGTAGGGGGTGCTTATTGTGGATGAC
Organism: Chamaecyparis obtusa; assembly: GCA_027943335.1. Taxonomy (NCBI): domain Eukaryota; kingdom Viridiplantae; phylum Streptophyta; class Pinopsida; order Cupressales; family Cupressaceae; genus Chamaecyparis; species Chamaecyparis obtusa. Next base: position 2,822,220 of record BSBK01000234.1, read on the forward strand.
TGAAAAATATTGTTAAAATTAAATCACTGTGGAGAATCTATGCTGGTGAAAACTTGAAACTAATATTATTGATCAACCAAGCTACCAGACCTGTAGGACTTCTAGCTACAACAACGAATAATAAAGACAATAAAGCTACAATTGCTTTACCTTGACTCATGCTGATTTTATATAAATGTTGTCCATGGATTACTTTTTGACACTCAATGTAACCTTTACCTGTGATTTTTGAACATCAAACTGCATTGTTTTATTGCTTCATCTTTTATTGATGATCATTAGAATAGATTATAAGTTATTGCAACTGTATCAAAAAATGCATTAATATAGCATAAAAGAATTATAAGACTACTCACATTCCCATGTCAATCTGCTCTACTGCGTCCACCATCCAAAGCAACAATACAAGCAGTAACTGTAGGCATTGCCTATAAAGGCAAATGGATTGGCATATGTTAACTTCCTGTTATTCATGAATATATTTGTGCCTGTTTCAAATTTAATCACCAATAATCCCATGGGAACATATTCCATCATTAAAAGGATGAGAAAAACTATTTTCCTTTTCAACTATTTCTCTTAACAATTTTGGAGATGTACTTCATAGCATGATGACAATCATCACACAAACAAAAGTCTTTGGTGATCCAGAGAGCGTTCCAAGGCATGTTCATGTAAATCCAAAAGCAATGCAAAGTTTCTCACCGTGACCCTGAATAGCTTCCTTCTCATTCTTGTCAACAAACTGTAGCCCAAAGAAATTGTCAGGTACATATCTGCCTCCTTTACCTGTCCATCCAATCTCTCTAGTGTTGTATATATATCACCACATTGTGGTTGAGATTTCACTCCTACCAAAATTCCTGAACTCTGTTGTTGACTTCAATCCAACTGCACCCTGGTCTCTTTTTCAATCTTCGCCCTTTGAGGAGTAATCTGACCTTGGCCACACCATCCCACCTACCAGCTTCAGCATAAATGTTTGAAAGCATAACATAATATCCTGCATCATCAGTATCTAATTGGAAAATATGTTCTGCTGCGCTTTCTCCTAATTCTACATTGCCATGAATTCTGCAAGCACCAAGCAATGCTCCCCACAAATCAATGCCAGGCTCAATTGGCATGTTTTTGATAAATTCATGTGCTTCATCAAGACGGCCTGCACGTCCAAGAAGATCAACCACGCAAGCATAGTGTTCTAATCCAGGTGTAATGTTATAATCATGGATCATGCAATTGAACCATTTAAAACCTTCGTCTACTAAGCCAGCATGGCTGCAAGCAGAAAGAACACTGACAAAGGTTACCTGGGTTGGCCTGATTTGTTGTTTCTGCATCTCATTGAAGAGAAAGAGAGCATCTTCACAATGCCCATGCATCCCATAAGCAACAATCATTGCATTCCATGAAACCACATCTCTTCTTTCCATCTTGTCAAACAGATGCCGGGCACAATCAATAATTCCACACTTAGCATACATGTCTATAAGAGCACTCATAACAAAAACATCAGCCTTGAATCCCCTTCTAATAATATAACCATGGATCTCTCTGCCCTTCTGTAGAGCTGCTAAGTGGGCACACGCAGGCAGCACACTAACAACCGTAACCATATCTGGATTCATACACGCCAGTTGCATTTGACGCAATTGAATCAAGGCCTCGCTATAAGGTCCATGTTGGGTATAGCCAGCAATTATTACATTCCAAGTGATGGTATTAGGCTTTAAGTTTTCATTTTCCATTTGACAGAACAACATCATAGCCTCATCACAGCTCCCACTCTGAGCATAGCCAGCAACCAATGCAGTCCATAAGACCAAGTCTCTCTGAGGCATTTTTTCAAACACTTGGCGTGCATAACCCATAATCCCGCATTTTGAATACATGTCGACAAGAGCACTGCCCACAAATAAATCCACTTCCAACCCAGCTTTAATTATACGATTATGAATCTCCTTGCCCTGCCTAACAGACTTTAAGTCCGAACAGGCCTTGATAACAGAGGGAAAGGTGAATTTATCAGGCAGAAAACCTCGTGCCTCCATTTGGTAGTATAAGTTTAGGCTTTCTTCACAATTTCCATGAGTGACCAGTCCCCTAATTATTGCGTTCCTTGCGAAACTATTTGGGTTTGACATTACGTCAAATACTTTGCGAGCATCCAAAATACTACCAGAATTGGCATACATGTTTACAAGATTAGCAGCTAAGAAAACATTATGATTAATTTCGATCCCACATTTTAAGATATGGGCGTGAACTTGTTTGCCTTGTTTTGTTGTTTTAGCATTAGCACACACCTTCAACTGAGAGAAACAGACATCAAAATTGACTGAGATGATTGTAGGATTTACCTCGTCCTTCAATAGCATATCCTTGTGCACTGTGCTCATATCAATGACATTCACTTCATCACCATCTTGTGATTCAATTGCTGAAGCTGCTGCTTGTGTGAGTGATTTTGATTTCATAGTCACGTTAGTTTTTAAGGTTTTTGTGAAGACATTTTGGCCATTAATATACACCATCCTCTGCATCTTTGGAGTCAAAATGTGGAACCAAATTTATATTCTGACCATTTGTTTGTAATACCAGCTTATCTTCTGCGGAATGCTCAAATTACATTATGTGTTAAAACCTGTGCTCCCCGTAGGCAGTGGAATTTGACGTCGTCTGGCTTGTTTTTCAAATTTTAGGCTATAATTTATAATTTTAAAATTCTAGTTTTATAATGTTTCATCTTATATTTTTTATAAGGTGGTGTAATGAGTGCAATGACTTTTGTTGTGCATGATAAAGAAATTAAATTATAATACAAAATAAATTTGAGATTAATTATATAAAAATAAAAATTTATTTTGTTCTATTAAAAAATGACTATTATTAGTCGATAGACTTATATTGTGGATTTCAATATGCATAAGTGTCCACTCACTAGAATATGAAAATATAAATATAAATATAAATATATATATAATAAAAATAATGTGCATAAAAGAAAGAGTCTATATTTAAATATTTTTTCAATATCATCTTTAAAAATACTAATAAAATTACTCATAAAAAACTCTTTTCAATGTTGAGAAATAAAATTGTAATGATTTTACTTTGTTTAAAAAATTAAAAAAAAATACATATTTAAATATTGCTACTAATAAAAGGAATGTGAATCTATATTTTATTATTATCTTATTTTTATAAGAATTCTTTGAATATTTTCTTTAATCTATATTTTTAATGTTTCAAAAAAATAAAAAATAAAAAATAAATACTAATAAAAGATATATTTTTTGTATTAAATATAGAGAGATCAAAAAAAGAAAGAATCCACGAGAGTAAAGGGAGGCTCAACCTCAACCCATCCACCAACTACATGTACAGAGAAGCGGATCCATACAAACTATACATAACCCGAACTAATAAGAACAGAGGAAGATAGTAGAGGCACAACCCATTAATGAGGAACATCATTATGAGCTTCCGTCCAAGCAGTCCATCCAAGAGGACCTTCCATCCAAACAACATTCTTTCTCTCCAGAATCTGATGGAGCATAGCAAATTTGTCTTGGGGAGGATCGAGCTATTGTCTCTGATCTCTTGCAATAGCAGAGCAAGAGACTCATTAAAAGTTGGAAGGTTGTTCATGTTCTTTCTCCATTCATACCAGTCTTTAAGGTCATAGATGAACATAGTAGCATGCCTATCTTTCAAGAATCAACTGAGTTTCTTTCTATAAAAGATATAAGAATTAAATATCTATGTTATTGAATAAGATATGAACAAAATGAAAAAAAAATATTTATCATTTTTTTTCATTTTTAAAACAATAATTTGATATTCGCATAAACATACACTAATCATGTTTTTTGTTTTTAAAATAACAATTTGAGATTGCATAAACTCCATCAACAAGGTCATTGTACTTTTAAATCTTCAATCCTATCAATTATATATTTTACACATTTTGTTTTATTATTTTTTGAACACAAATATTTCTATTTTTGCAAATATTAGTTTCTATTGAAATGCAATACGGATAAGCAAGAGTTTGAGTATTCAATATCATTTTTAGAAGTGGACCAAACACATGTTAGCAAATTAAAGATTTGATAAGGTATTTGTAGCCATTTCTTTTTAGTTCCTGCCACAACCTAGAACTATAGGCAACAACATAAACTTAACTCATGATTAAATATTTCAATTGCAACCAATCAGAAGTCGTATATTTTTTATGTTTCAAAAATATTTATGTTAACTATGTTTTCCCGCTGGGGTAAACTTAGTATTGCACAGACATAGTACAAAAAATATAATAAACACAAAATATATTAGAGAATAATAAATACTTTCATTAATCATTCTAGACTGGCAAGTACATTTACATCATAACGATAATACAATAATATATATCTCGTGTCCATCCTCCCAGAGGGTATATAAACTACCAGAAGGGCCACGACCGAAACGTTGTGATGCAATTGTCTAACCTCTTGGTCACTAACGACCGAGGCTAACATAATACTTTATTAATATAATAACCGGTACATTCAAATATCCCGACAACAAACTAAAGTATAAATGTGATTTTCTTAATCAAACATATTGAGAAAATTAATTATTGATAATTTGATTGGCTAGAAAGATTGGACCGATATGAGCCCTTTTTGTGGAAATTTACTTTAGAAACTATGCACATAGCCTTTATATTATTTTTAAGCTGATAGGCTTTTCAGAGTGGGCATAGCCCACTGATGGAAAAGAATTAGCCAATAGAAAACTGTCAGCCGACACACCTGAAAAGTGTCAGCCTACCGAAAATGTCACACCTGAAAAATGTCTTATACTGTTCAAAAAAATTAACAGCTTTCTTCAGCAAACACTATCTCCTCAACCCTAACCAAATCTTCTACATCCTTGGGTTCCGATAGGTCATGCCATGAATATCGGATGGCATTCACACCATGCAAACCGTTTCAAATGAAACAAATGGTTTATAGAACATGCAAACAGAAAACACTTTAATGTTGGTATTCTACACCATTAAGATTTCTGATTTTTGCAGTCACCCTTTGTAGTTGGTGTTCTATGAGGAGAGAAGGAAACCATGAAAATGTAAACATGACAATAAAGAAAAACCATGATAATAAAATAAGGGTTTAAGAAGTAGCAGATAATCTTGAGAAAGAGACACCTAACAATGCATACATTCCATCACTGGGGAAGATTAAGTGCTACTCTTCGTCAAAATATTGAGCATTTGTGAATATACTTATCATTTTTTAATGTTGGGATGGTTTTGCAGACTCTAGTGATTGATGGAAAGATACAGAGCACGAAAGTGGACGAGTTCATTTATCACAGTTTTTAGTCCATCCAACTCTCCTCTATCACTCTCAGTAAGCTCTTTTTTACTCTTCTTCTTGTCTTCTTCTGTTTGTTAACATAAAATATGAACCTGTTTGTGTCAATGCGATCTCAGGCCCAAACGTGCTTTCATAATGGGAGGCGGTGAAGGCTCGACCGCACGGGAGATACTGCACCACAAGTGCGTCAAGAAAGTTGAGCTGATGCATGCGTAGATTGTTCTTACAGGGAAAGCCCACTACCAAAACTCTAAATGTAGAAATAAAAGTCTCTTGTATCAAACATTTCCACCTAAGAGCCAACTTATTACCAAATTCGAGGAGGAAGAAGAGGAGTTAATGAATAATATCAATATTATATAATGTTTTTCAAAACAAAAAAATATTTTTTAAAATATTTTTTATTAGTCTAATGTTAATTTTTTTAATGTTATATAATAGGTTAATTGTATAAAAGTGTACATCTCAAATAATATATGACATATGTTGCTATCAGCGTAAACATTGCACCTCGTTGGTGCAAGTGCTAGTTCATAGTAAACTTACATTTTATATAAGATTGTCTATTAAAATATACTTATTATTATACATATTTTATAGTTTTAATTTTTCACATGGTTAAAAACTTAGAGACCCAATTTGTTGAAATTTTGAAATTTTAAGTTTTTAGCTTTTTCATTAATATAAAATTCATTAAATTGTTTATTTATCAATTTAAAAAAAAAAAAATTTATTGAAATATTTTTTAAAATCCCCCTTCATAAAATAATAAATTTATTCTAATTTTTTTTAAAAATATTTTTTATTTATTTTAATAACTAAATTTTTTGTGTAGGGACAACTTTTATCTTTTAATAAAATGAGAGGATTATAATCATTATGTAAATTTAAATATATTTCATATTTTATGATGTTACAAATTATAAATATAAGATTTAAGTTCTTTTCATTTATATATGTTTAAATTATATTATGTTAGTTTACCATTAATAAGAGTTGAAAATAAGTAGTTAAATGTTTAAAAAAATTACTTGTGAAAGGTAATGCTCAAATTCAGTATTATAATTTGTGAACACATTTTTTAATGGAGAAGAACTTATTTTAAGTATTTAAACATCAATTTCATTTGTAGAGATATAATTGTAGTTCAAACTATGTAATTATAAAAAAAATGAAACAAGATTATTTTATTTTAATTATTATTTTAAAATTCTAAATTCTTTTACAAAATTTAAGCACCGAGAGGAACTTCACTGCTCTATGCAACCTTGTTTGTTTTAGTACATTACACTTGTGTTGTTCTTTTGGTAAACTTTTTGAATAAACATGTATACCCTTATTGATGGATTTCCATAATTTTGAAGACCATTCATTTTGATTTGCTAAAATATTGGATGTATAACAAAGAATATTGCAATTGACAACTTGCATTTATTTATTGGACCATAAACAAAGACATGTATTCAACTAGCCTTACTCTCTGATCTACAATCTGCAAATTTTGAGGAATGAAATTATTCTTACATGTGAGGATCGATTAAAGGGAACACATGATCTTAAAATTTTCCACTCTTGATCCAAAAATCATGGTTGCAGCTTAACTGCATGCCTCCTCTTTGTTTTCAAGTTTATACATATTGTATTTACTTAAATGTTTCTAGTTTGACTTGAGATTTTGTACAATCATTTCTAATAAATTATAAATGTTCTACCACTAAATCATTGTATTCCATAAAATAAAATATAAATCATTTTGCATGCATGTCTATCAAAGATTTCACAGGTGCAATATCTACAACCCATCAAACCTTCTTTATCTTGACACATGTTTATGCTTGAATCTTTATGCTCAAGTCTCTCACAATGGTTGAGGACATTCAATTTTATTCTATTTCATGAAATCTATTTTGTGCATGGTCTCTAATTATTTTTATGAAATGATAAATACTAATAAAAGATATTAGAATTAATTTAATTATAAATCATTTTATTAATATTTTAACCAATATAGAAAATTTATATTTTTATATAAAAAATCTATTTTTTCACATTTAAATTCTACCTATAATTTCTTATCCACTTATAATAGTGATATATATAATAGTGCTTATGTAATTAGAATCATAAAAGAATTGGCTTAAATATGTGTTTTATAATTTTTTATTTTTTTTTGAATATTTACTATTTATAATATAAATTAATACAAAGAAAGATAAATGACTTTTTTCAATACTTATCTTTAATTGATATTTTTATAATTATTTAAAATAAAAATTCTAGTTTTATAATATTCTTACATTTTATAAGGTGGGGTAATGAGTGCAATGACTTTTGTTGTGCGTGATAAAAAATTTAAATCAGAATACAAAATAAGTTTGAGATTAATTTTATAAAAATAAAATTTTATTTTTATATTAATTTATTTTGTCATATTGAAAAATAACTATTATGATGTATGTAATTTTAATCATAAAAGTATTGGATTAAATATGTGTTTTACAAGTTTTAAAATTTTTAAATATATACTATTTATAAAATAAATTAATACGTAGAAAGATAAATGACTTTTTTCAATACTTATCTTTAATTAACATTTTTACAATTATTTAAAATAGAATATTTAATATATATTAAGATTTCTACTCAATTTTTTAACTCTATATGCTCATTGCTAAACCAATATTGTTTTTGAAAACATTCTATATATAAAATGTACTAGCGCTTGCAGCCATAGGAGGTGCAAGGGAACAATCGATATGCAAGTTGGGGTTAGGCACAATTAATTTTTGAAATTTTGTAGTAAATTAAATCAACATATAATTCTATATATGAGAATCATAATTAACATTAAATTAAAATTTAACATTTTGTTTTAATAGGTAAAAGGTTGTAGCCAAATAATTTTTATTAATAATTAACCTATATACAACCCAACTCACTAAGGGCATTGGTATGGAAGAGTCGAATGGAGAAAACCTCCAATCTAGCCCCAAAAAAATATAATTTATTTTTACAAACAAAATTTACAGACTTCCTCATATACATATGGTGAATTACATAAGTCATTTTGCAATCATCCAATATGGATGATGAGAATCCTTCTTCTTACAAGATATATTCATCATCTTAGCACCAAACCTTGTATTTTTAGGTGGGTCTGCTACCCCCAGCCATAACCCTTCCTTAATTTTGATGGAAATCTTGTAAACCTGGAATCTGCAAATGTCATCAACCAGCTTTCTTGCCAGATAGATAGAACCAACATATAAAGATGCAACATATTATGTTATAATAACAAGGAGCATTATCAATCATAAAGACTCTTCCTTTGACACCCACTTACCTAAATTAAGCACAAGTTTATGCCTTTCAACTCATATCCTCTACTATAGGTTAACTAAGTAGACCTCTACATGAATAATATACATTCTTATTCTCTATTTCATTAAAATAGCTCTAATTTGTTTACCATTGTCATCCTTTCTCTTTCTAATAGATAATCAAATAACTCATCTTATTAATCTAAATCTTATGTCATCCGACAAGTGAAAATAATACCATCAAGACATCCATTAAAGATAATAACACATGCATTATGCAGTTTAATGATCCTTAATAGTTGAATTGATGGATGAACCAAGGGATTCCACACTATACATGGATATATACAGACAATTCTAAGTCTATATATGTATATAAACCTAGAGGATATATATGCCTATATGCTCATAGATATTTGTATACCCGCATATTTAATGTGGTCTAATAAATAACACCCAACATAAATTAATAAGGAGGGAATTCCCCACAATAACCCAACACATATCCAATTCATCATGTATAAGCATAATAAAGATTTGAATAAGACCTCAGATAATTCATTGCTTAGTCTTACCAGTGTCATTTTTAGCATCAGTAGTAAGATCTAGCAAACATTCTAAAATTTAATTATGTGAAGAACCCCACAACCAATACCATTAGGTGGAGAAATCAAGACTATATTACTCACAATGTTGAAAGCCACATTGAATTAGTAAGAGAATCACAACCAACATCACAAAGTTACCACCTTACCATTATAACCATAATATGGGTCATGAGAGCAACATTTTACTTCTTGCACATTCGAGACCACAACATGTCAAAAATCAAAAGAGGATCATGTTGGTTCCTCAAACTGGACTTTATGCTTTTAAAAGCAACCAATACATCTATAGGGTTTTAGGATGGGTTAGATCCAAATATTGGGTTCTATGATGATTGGACCAACTATAGGGACAAGACTGCCCTCTACACTTCTGGGTCTGCAAAACCAAGGAGGGTACTCCTAATCCAGTAACAATAAGCCTTACTTCAACAATAACAAACTGAATTTATATAACAACAGATAAATGATAAGAAAATACTAAATGATGACCATTCATTCATTGATTCTCCATTATCATTAGGTGGAATACAACTTTGCAAGTCAATGTACTTTAAAGAATTTTGATAGATTTATATCAAAATGTTAGGAATATAAATAGAACCTTTTCAAGCACTGATCTCTATAAAATAGCTCTACTGCTGGCCAATGCCTTATCCATTGGGTAACACCTTCACTGCAAAAATGTGATACATGAACAAATATATTGAACTTTGATTACCTTGTCCTTTGAGAATGCTATCACCTTGTGGTGGATTTTATTAGAGGAATCCCAAATTCACACTACTTACTTATATCCTTATGTAAAAATTAAAGAATTTATGCCATATCTAAAGCTTATTTAATCTGATCCTGGATCAGAGCTGAAGAATATTAACATATACATAAAAAATATCCATGCAATAAATTTTGACAATTCATAACTCAAAGAGAAATACATAAAGGAGAGATATAAAATTTGGATTTTATTCAAAATGCTATATCAATATCATGTGCACACAAAATGCTTTAAAATGTAAACTATTTGGATATTCAACTAGAACCAACAATATTGTTCTTTACAAAAAATTGCCTAATACAGTCTACAGTATCCTAGACTCAAAACTTGTCAGTAAGAGTGTCCAAGTTTCGGTCCTTACAAAATGGTCTGGTAATCCTTTTATAGAAATAAGGATTGCATACAAGCTTCAGATCTTTCTTAGAAAAGACAAAAATGTGTCCACCATATAAGATAAAGAAGGTAAATATAACACCTTCTTGTTACAATTTTTCAAAGTGGCTTGTAGATATGAGCGCCAAAATCTTGCAATAGTTCCTAAGGGCAGTTCAACTTCTACTAGGTGTAGCATCTGTGCTTGCTTTTGAAGTTCCTTGCACTATTTGTTTTGCTTTTAAGGAGTTGGGGCACTACCATCTGTTGCTTCCTCAGGGGATGTTTCTTCTTCTTTCGTAATCTCTGAAGGATATGTTGTTTCCCAAGATGCATAAATATCTTCACTTAGCCAATGAAAAGCCAGAACTTCATCCATTTTAGGTAGCAATCTGTCCCAATCCATAACTACTTGATGTACCTCATTCCTTACATTAGTGAAATGTATTCTGACATCCTGCAAGATTTCAATTAATTGTATAAAAGGAGTATTGTCTTCTGTATTCAAAATGGTATTTATTCTAGCCAATACTTCACCATCAATTTGTTCTAATTACTGCTCCTTGTCTTTTATAGTTCCATCTACTTTGATAAAACTAGGAAACATTTGAAAATCATCCTTGAAATATCTTTCCCTTAAGATCTCTACCTTTCTCTTCAAATTGTCTCTCTTGATTTCAAACTCAATTAGGTCTTTAACAAACTTATATGTATTTGTCAGCTATGCATCCACAATATGCTGACTCTTAATTGTAGAAAAGAAAGACTTTAATTTATTTTCCCTAACAACCCACCTATCCAAAATTGGGTTTACAGTGGCCCTTTCTTTCCTAAAAGAAACCAAGATGTCAGACAATTGCTTACCCATCCTGTAAGTTTCTTTAGGCTTTACATTAACAACAAAATGTAGAACTATATCCCTTATCCTTTTTTCATATCTTTGCTTCTCTCTCTATTCTATGTCTTCATCTCCCATGGAAGGGGGTAGAGGGGAGAGGGGGTACTCAATAATAGGGCTTGAAGAAGAAGGTACAGTAGGGGAAGAAGAAATCTACAATTGTCCTAATGTTTGAATTAGGCCCTGTTCTCCCAACCTCTTCTTTAAGTTTGCAATTAATATATCTTTTTTATATATCCCCTGTTTCAATTCCCCATAAGCCTTCAACACCGTTTCCAGCCTTAGTGCGAGTTCCTCTTTTTTCTTGGCTTCTTTCTCTGCCACCTTTACTGTAAGTTGGGTTGTTTCTATCACGATGCCTGATGCCTCAACTAAAGAAGTGTCAGTGACCCTCTTAACTATAAGGTTACTTGTAAGACCACCCTTGGTAACCTTCTTTCCTTTGTTATTCTCATTTTTCTTCAAGGACCACATGACCAAGGCTTGAGGATCATCACTGAAAGTGACTCCTTTAATAGCCTATTCTGCCTCTGCCTTGGTCTTGTGAATTGGTGTTGTCTGCTTTCTAACAACATCTAAGACCACAACATCAGCTATGTCCCATTTTGGGAGGATAAGCACTCCTGAATTTCTTACTAATTCTCTCCCCTGCTCTGGAGTGATCTTTTCAAATCTCTCAATCATTTCCTTCCTCACCTCACTTTCTATGATTTTCAAATCCTTATCTAGATTTTCCTCTTGTCTCTTCTCACATCTTTCTTGGAACTAACTCATGTGCAACTTCCACAAAAATTGCACGAAGGCCCTAACTTTTACAAAGGCATCATCTGCTAAGAACTCATCACATGCCTATTTTATTATTGGATCCAGCTCTGTACCTTCCATTTCTCCCACTGTTAAATCTAATTTAGGTTCCTTTGGTGGCTCTCGCATGTATTCCTTCATTTATCTCCGCATATGTCATAAAAATTTGACCTAGAGCTCTCAATTGTTGTACTTGTTCTTTAACCTCTTGGTAATCCATGATGTTTAGAAGTGATTGGGATGGAGAGTAATCCTCTTCAACATGTACATGCCTCTCTTCTAATTTTTGTTTCTTTGAGGGAGGTGGAGAATCAGGAATATCTTCAATTGGTTGATCTTGAGGTGAGTCTAGAATTTCTACAACCTCATCATGTTTTTCCACTTGTTGTGATGTGGAAGGGATATCTTCTTTTCTTTTTGTTTTCTCCTTCTTGTTTGGTCCTAGTACCACCACATTGTAACCAACTTTCTTTTGCAACATGCATTTACCTAAGGGTAATACTTTAGCAAATGTAGGCTTGCTCAATAATGAATTAACCTTCTCTATCTCAGCTTTCATAACTTTCTCCTTTTTCTCATTTAGGTTTTGGATAATAGCTTCAAAGTGATTCATAAGGGTATCTATTTTCTTTCCAAAAGGAGTGCTATCTTTTAGGGGATCATATCCCTTATCAAAATGCTAGACAAAATCTAGTGTCTTCTTATATACCAGCCATTTATCCTTTCTAATCTCTTTCTCTTGTATGTTAGGGATATTTTTGATGATATCCTTAGGGAAATTAAAGATGTGATCTATGAAGGAGCATCTGACCTTCTTCTTGAACATTTCATTGTAAAAACCCTCTGGGTCTACTATCCTAGCAACTAAAGTAGTAATATGATATGGTGATAGGACTTTATCCATATGAAGCCATCCACCTTTTGTAATTATGAGTTGGTGGGCTATTGTAACATTTGGGAAAAGGGTGCCTCTGGCTTTACCTATGAGAGTATTCTTTTCAATTTCCCCCAATTGCCTTATGAATTCCGCAACACCAATTTTGAGGGGCACTTGATATGGCAATATGAAAGGGGCCCCTTTGAAACCATATAGCCTAATTATAGTAGAAATAGGATAAAAAATGAAGTCCCCCCAATTGTGCACAATTTTGAGGCCCTTAGCAAATTGTTTTGGCCTGACAAGTTCAACCAAGGATGTTGGGATTCTTGGGTTCTCAATGAAAAATAAAAGCCTGAGCCTGGCTACAAAACATCTATCAAAATTGATGAACTATCCCATGTCATGCATAGGTTCCACAACTAGATTGACATATCCTCACCATCCTTCTGTTTCATCAAATCCATCTCCTTTTCAAAATAGCTTGCACCTTTGAAGAGGGACATATACATCATGAAGGAATACTAGCAGAAAGGTCTGTCCACTTTTCTCTTCTAGATCCCTACCAATCCATTATGAATTAGGTCAACAATAAAAGGGGCAAAGTCAAATGTAACTGATAGGTATGGGTGTAAGATTTGGACCATCATGTATATTAAATGCACTGGCATTCTCTCTTCAACATCTTCTCCAAAAACTTGACATAGTGACCAATATGCACCCCTTTCTCTCAAGTTAAAATATTTTTCTTTAAAGGGCTCCCATGTACTTGGTCCCATGATAATCATTCCCCCAATTTTGTTGTAGAACTCTTTTAAAGGGCCACTTCTGAGATAGTCTCTCTGAGCATTGTATACTTGCTTTGATTCTTCAAAATCAATTCTCTCTAGGTTACTTGAAGGTTCACTCAGCCTAAAAACCCTTCTGATTTCTTCAACTGAGATGTTTACTAGTAGGTTTCCTCTTACATCCTTAATTACCCTAGTAACTGGGTCATAGTTTTTTGCAATTTGAATAATTAAATCTGCATCTATGAAGATGCTGGGTACAACAAGTTTTCCTAGGTCGAACTACCATACATTTTTAGTAGGAGGAGGGGTGTTTCTTTGACTGAACCCTACTTTGAATAACCCTAGACCAGTGATATCAGAGGTGCCATTTGCATTAATTGTGCCAATTCTGGCATCCCTTATATAGTTACCCATATCATACAAGCCATCTGCTACTTTTACCCTAGGATTCTTTGGTATTAGACCTTTGGCTTTTACTGCATCAGTCATCGAGTGGTCTAGTAGTTCTAACAGGTCTTCATGTAAACCTCTCTCACTATACTTGACTTTACCAATTAACTCCTTTCTTGGTGCCATTCTAGGGTTTTTGTTTCTTTATAGTTTATGCAAGAAAATTATGATAGAATTATGAAGATACTAACAGGAACAAAAATTTAGAAGATATCAACAAACCTTTAAAAAATTCTCAGGAGATGACAACTAGCTCTGCAAATTTCCTCGCCCATGCTTTTGCAAATTCTGTCTCTTTATTTTTATGAGAATGCGTGAATCTACAATATATTAGCAATCTGACACAATGTTTCAACAATTTACTCCACATGATCCAACCATTACTTCTCTGAGAATTCGAACTGTCACCATTCAATGGGAAAACTTACTTTCACACCAATTCTACTTCAAATTTGAATTTGGACCATCGATCTTCCTTAAAGCATAATCTAATGATTGTCGCATGATCGCAAAGTACCAGAAAGATTCTTTGCGAACATACAACAACCATTCAATCAAGATGAATCAATGGTAAACTATACTTGCATCATTCAGGACCCACTTGACACTCTAGATTTATCGCTACCGTTAGATCCTACATCTAACAATCAGTATTATTTCCCTTTTCCTGACTAGACATAAAGTAAGGCATCATGGCTTTGATACCAAATCAATGGTTGTCACATGATCACAAGGGCTGAAAAGATTCCTTGCAAACATACGACAACCATTAGATCTTGCATATGCTGTTAATACCTTAAGTAATCAGACCCACCTGATAGGATCCACACCATCAACTACCTCAACCAATAAAGAATGAACACTTGTGTACACCTGGCAGCGAACCCACCCTTTTCAAACACCATGTAATAAAGTAAGATCAACGGTTGTCGCATGATCACAAGGGCTAAAAAGATTCCTTGCAAACATGCAACAACCGTCTGATTCTCTGCAGATTGTCAGTCCTGTAGAACCCTT